>BLSH010334420.1:529062-557765 GCA_018402905.1 Glandirana rugosa | reverse complement strand
TGCAACACAATGCTTTTCCAGTGATTTTAACTATATTGCTGGAAACCGGCAATAGATTACAGCCGCGAGCGATTTTAAATGACAATTTTTCCTGTACAAATTTAATTTTGTGCGGGCATGTTCTAAATATCACAGAGGTGCGCCCTTTTATAGGCAGACTAAGGGACCCCCCCAGGTACGATATTTAAAGGAATATTTAATTTTTATTGTTTCACTTTAAGCATTATTAAAATCACTGCTCCTGAAAAAACGATCGATTTATAAACTTTTTTTGCATTGATACATGTCCCCTAGGGCAGTACCCGGGTCCCCATACCCTTTTTAGGGCAATAACTTGCATATAAGCCTTTAAAATGAGCACTTTTGATTTTTCATGTTCGAGTCCCATTGATTTTAACGGCGTTCGCACAAATATTTAGCCTGTTCGCAAGTTCTGGTGCGAACCGAACCGGGGGGTGATCCGCCCATCCCTACTTAGAACCCCAAAACATTATATATATTTTTTTCTAACGTCCTAGAGAATAAAATGGCAGTCATTACAATACTTTATGTCACAACCTATTTGCGCAGAGGTCTTACAAGTGTCTTTTTAAAAAAAAAATTCACTTTTTTGAGTAAAAAAAAAGACAATAGTAAAGTTAGCCCAGTTTTTCTCTATATTGTGAAAGATAATGTTACGCCGAGTAAGTTGATACCCAACATGTCATGCTTGAAAATTGTGCCCTCTTGTGGAATGACAACAAACGTTGGCACTTAAAAATCTCCATTGGTGACATTAAAAAAATTCTACAGGTTACCAGTTTTGAGTTACAGAGGAAGTCTAGTGCTAGAATTATAGCTCTTGCTCTGGACAATCTGACACTAACTGACACTTTTGACACTTTTTGGGAACCAGTGACATTCAGGCCCGGTTCACACTGGTGCGATGCGAGAACACTGCAAATCCACTGCAGATTCTCGCATCGCACGCGACCCGCACGGCAGTTCACACTACCAGAGTGTCAATACAATGTTAACGATACCCCCATTTCAGCTCGCATATCGCACTGCGAACTGACAGTTCGGACATGAATCGGATCGTATGAGTGTGAACACCTATGCAATCCGATTCTGGTTTGACACAAAAGAGGGTCCTGTGTGAGTTTGGTCCTAATGTGATGCAATTTCAGCCATACTATCTATATGGCTGAAATCGCATCACACAGACATTGCATGTGATGTGAACAGCAATGCGCTGCGAATCACATGCAATGTCTCATCGCACTAGTGTGAACCGGCACTAATACAGTGATCAGTGCTAAAAATATACCCTGTCACTGTACTAATGACACTGGCTAGGAAGGGGTTAACATCAGGGACGATGTTAAACTCCATCCCTTCCCCCCTATCAGAACGGGAATCTGCCTTGTTTACATAGCCAGATCGCAGTTCTGTCTCCCTGCCTGACGATCAGCAGGTGCTGGAGGACATCAAGTATTTGGCACCCGCCAATTGGCTTTCGTTGTGTGTAACCACAGTGGAAGCGAGCCACTGCCCCCTACTCAAAAGTTCTGGATCATGTATATATACTTGATCCAGCGCACAGCTGCCATCCTGTAGCAGTAAAACTGCTATAGGGCTGACGTGAAGCGGTTAAAAGGGAACTAAACTCTCCAATCTTCCTATCTGCCAAGTACAAAGCCATCGAAAACTGGTCATATATGGTTTAGTATTTTTTTTTCATGCAGCCAGTGGGCTTAATGTAAAAAACAAACATGAACAACTTCCTCGATCCGCACAAACGAGGTGGGTGGAGGATTCCTCCCAGCTAGGACATTGTATTTTGACCAGGGGCGGCCCATGCATTAAGGACGCATGGGCACCGCCCCCACCCGTCCCTGCCGCCTCCCCCCTATCCATGCACCCGGCCACTTTCAGGATGCCGGACACATGGATTCCCATGATGGGGGCCGGAGGGGGTGTTTTTTTTTAAGCACCTGACTAGAGCCAGAGGCTCTAATTGGCTTCAAAATAGGGTGGGCTCGGGGCGCAGAGAGTGCGCCCTGATCCCATCAATTGTGTGACTATAGCGAATGGATTTTAGCTTTTTTCACATTAACATTCCCCCCGCCAATCAGGAGCCAGGCGATCCTATTGGCGCTAAGTTAGAGGAGACACGGAGTCACCGTTGCAGAGGTCTAGAGCTTGCAACAGATCAGAGGAGACACGCTGGAGCCGCCGCTGCATGATGGAGGAGGAGAAGAGAAGAGCACACCACAGCAGCTCCCCAGAACTAGTAAGTGCTGAACCTCCTGCCGTTGGTGTGGGGCGGGGAGGGTCAGTAGCAGCTGTCAGTATCTGGAGCCCCCTGGCTGCCATTGGTGGGGGGGTAGTAGCAGCTGTCAGTGCCTGGAGCCCCCCAGCCACCATGCGAGGGGGGGTTAGTAGCAGCTGTCAGTGCCCGGAGCCCCCCGGCCGCCGCTGGTGCGGGGGGGGTTAGTAGCAGCTGCCAGTGCCTGGAGCCCTTGGTGGGGTGGGGTGGGGTGGGGGTGCATCCGTGTCCGCCCTGATCTGTGACGCTGTGCTAGATCTATGAGGCTGTGCTTTATACCCTGATCTATGCTATATACCCTGATCTGTGCTATATACCCTGATCTATACTATATACCCTGATCTGTGCTATATACCCTCATATGTGCTATATACCTTGATATGTGCTATATGCCCATACAATCTGTGTTATATATCCTGATCTATGCTATATACCCTGATCTGTGAGGCTATGCTATATACCCTGACCTGTGCTATATACTCTGATCTGTGCTATATACCCTCATTTTTACCAAGTCAAAAAAAGAAAACAAACTGCTCCTCCTAGTCTAGTCAACTGTAATTTTATTCATAGACAATTGTTACATGACAAAACTTATCCACCCCGTGTGTGTATGTGTGCAGACCCTGGCATCCCTCCACCCTCCCTCCCCCTCCAATTCCCATACCCCTCTGATAACCCCCCTCAAAGTCCGTGGGGAGCCGTGGGCCAGAGTATCCCACCGGGGTCCTCCCCCCTTGAAAGAGGGATCAGGGGACCCCCGTAGGAGACCTCCCCCTTGGTGAACAGCCCCTCTATTCCCCTCTGCTGAGGATGTTATGCCACCCGCTCCCCCCCGCCCGCCGTGCCCTAAGGATATTGAGAGTCCCAATAATCAGTCCCGAGTCTATAGAAGCATCAATGGTATAAATTGTAACTCACAGTTTGTAGTTGTTGGATCTGTAGTCCTTGACAGTGATCTTAGGAAGTATATATGGGGAGACCTGTGTCCTAGAAGGTCTCTACCCAAAGCCTGTCTTTAATTAGAGAGTGTGGATAGTGCACGAATGCTCTCCTCGACAGCTATAGTGTTCACTCGGGTCTTGACCCCAATCAAGGTGGAGGATATTGTTGATCCAAATAATGTCCTGCTCCTATGATCACCGGGGTTGAGACTGGGAATGGGGAGACAAGGAGTCCTCTCCGAAAACTTGGGTCCCCTGAGGAGCTTGTGTACCCTCCAGGTGTCAACAATATCCTTTAAAGCATGTGTTTCCTCCTGCATCCCCACAATTTGATGGGGAGACCATCCCCTGTTGGGTGGTAGGTCTCTACCCGTGGAGGGGGGGGGGGATCGGCATTATGATGGCTGGGGTTGAACTCACTGGTGAGGTGTATGCTCCTCCACCTCGCTGGGGCTCGTGCGGCTCTTGGTAGCCTGTGCTAGGAGTAATGTCGGTCTCTTAGCCTCCCTGGGAATCCATAGTTTCATGTCCCGTATTGGAAGATTTGAGGTGGTCATACACTGGAAGATCGTGACTTCATTCATCTGATTCTTACACTCGCAATATTGCCTTGGTATTAACCTGTTCTATTGAAACGAAGGTATGCCGGGTGGCGGTATAGAGCTGAGCTTGACTTTCCCAGTGTCTGCCTTGTGCACAGACCTACAATGGACGCCGCACCACGGACTGAGAAGTATCTTAGCTTCCAGGTGTAATAGAGGTGATTTCCTACACCTATGCACCTGTGCTGATTTTCCTGGCTGCAAAGTCTATTGGGGCGGGTGGGTGGATACTTGATCAGTATTATCCATCCAAGGCTAGTGTGTAGCCAATCATCCCAGGCAGGCAAGGTGTTCAAGCATGCATAGATGGTAGTACTTGCCAGGGGACCGGAGCAGGAACAAATCCTTTGTGCCCTAATAAACTGTCCAGTTGGAATCCCTCTGATTAGTGGCCATGGATGGTGACTGGTGGCTTGGAGGAGTGTGTTACCTGCCGTTGGTTTTCTGTAGGTACTAGTCATCAATTTGTTTTGTTCTTTTTGGATTAATAAATCCAAAAATTAAATTTGATGATAATCAATTTTATAAGTTAAAAAGATGTTGCTATCATTATTATTAAGCTCATTTATGAATTCAACAAATTACTTCTCTGTACCTCTCCACACCACCAGTACATCATACATGTACCTTGCCCAAAGGGCAACATATTTTTTGTAGCTCGGGTGATTATATACTATCCATTTTCCCACCATCCCAAATGTAAACATGCATAGGTCGGGGCACAGATGGCTCCCATGGCAACTCCCCTTTTCTGGCGGTAGTAACTCTGATCGAACAAGAAACAGTTGTTATTCAACACAAATTCCAGAAGTTCGATCAGAAATTCATTTTGAGGTCCTGCCAGGGGGTGTCGCATTTCCAGCCATTGGGAGACCGCCTGTACCCCCACCTTATGCGGGATGGAGGAATACAAAGATTCCACATCAACTCCTGCCAATAAACAGTCCTCTGGGATAGTGAGGTCCATAAGTCTTCTCAGCAGATGTGAGGTATCCAGAATAAAGGAAGGTAATTCCCTATTTAGATGTTGTATTCTTTTATCCACATATCTGCCTATTCTTTCCAGTGGGCCCCCTACCCCAGAGACTATGGGATGTCCAGGCGGTTTTTGCAGATTTTTTATGGATTTTTGGAATTATGTAAAACGTTGGAATATTGTATTTTTCAACCTGTAGATATTGGTATTCCTTTCGTTTAAGTAGTCCCACTAGATATGCATTTTTTATGATGAATGATTTAATTCCTTGACCATTTGTGGGAATGGGTTGCATTCGAGTTTCTCATAACAGTCTCCATCTCCAAGCTGTTTCATGACTTCTTCCAGGTACATATTTTCCTGCCAAAGGACCACATTGCCCCCGTTGTCACTTGGTTTGATAATACAATTGGGTAGTCTACTGAGTTTTTCCAATGCAACCCACTCTTCTTGTGTAAGGTTGTTTATTTCTGGCTCTATGTGGTCCCAATTGGTTAGTCTTATATCATGAGTGACTGCTTCTAAAAATAACTGTAAATATTTATTGTTGGCAAAACTGGCGAATTTAACAGATTTTTTAGCCAGTCCCGATTCCGGAGGTGGATCAATCATATCCAATTCGATCCAAGAATTCCCTTCCATGAATTCTATCAATTCTTCCTCATCCATGTTAAGACGTTGGGGACACGGTTCTCCACTCTGTTTAATTTTATTTTGTTCCAAGTATATTAATTTGAAATTCACTCTTCTTAAAAAGAGGCATATGTCCTTGTATATATCAAAGGCATTCCCCTTATTGCAAGGTGAAAAACCTAGTCCCCTACTCAAAACTGAGATGTGTGCCTGGTTTAATTCATGTTCTGTGAGATTTATTACATTTCTATTTATTTTTTGGCTGTTTGGGTTCTCCTTGTCGTTACTCGGCTCTCCTGTACTGTAGATTCCAAAGTCTTGTTCTTCCCCAATTCCTGCGTTCTCCCGGGTCCTCCTTTCTCTATGTCTCTTTCTGTGTCTTTTCCTGTTCCTTCTTCTTCCCTGATAACTCCATTCCCTCCCTTCCTCCCCCCTCCCCGTGGGTTCTAAAAAACGTACTGTCTTGGGGGCTTCTTGGCTTTTACTACGTATTCTCTGATTATTTGTTCTACTCCTCGATCTACTGCTTTTCCTTTTCTCAAAATCTATAATATTCCCCGTTTCAAAATCCATCAGATCTCTCTGGAATTTCTTTTGTTTGCCTATTTTTTTTCCTTTTGGAAATCCTCTACTTCCTTTTTCAATTTCTCATTTAACACATTGAACTAGTAGTTCAATACTTTCCTGCAATTGTTTATTTAGTTCCTCTAGTTGCAGTTTCTCCTCAGTTATTATTAGCTCTACCAGGTGTATACCGTGCCTCACCGATTCCTCTGTCCAGATCTCGAGAAATCTGGTTGTGTGTAGGTGTTCTGCAGGGGTAATCCGTTCTCTTAGTCCACGAGGGACCATTTTTGCATCTACATAGGCTTCTAAGGAGATGATATTCCATTTTTGTTTAAGATGCTGTTCACCAAGGGGGAGGTTTCCTACGGGGGTCCCCTGATCCCTCTTTCAAGACGGGAGGACCCCGGCGGGATACTCTGGCCCACGGCTCCCCACGGACTTCGAGGGGGGTTATCAGAGGGGTCCGGGAATTGGAGGGGGAGGGAGGGTGGAGGGATGCCAGGGTCTGCACACATACACACACGGGGTGGATACGTTTTGTCATGTAACAATTATCTATGAATAAAATTACAGTTGACTAGACTAGGAGGAGCAGTTTGTTTTCTTTTTTTGACTTGGTAAATATTTTTCTCATAACTGCACCCCCCCATCAGAGGGCTAGCGCTGTCTACAAATAATTGGTAAGACTCCCAGTGTCTTTGTTTTTATTTTTCTATATACCCTAATCTGTGAGGATGAGCTGCATACTCTGTTCTGTAATGCAGAGCTGTATACTCTGTTCTGTGATGCTGAGCTGTATACTCTGTCCTGTGATTCTGGGGCTGTATACTCTGTCCTGTGATGCTGGGGCTGTATAGTCTGTCCTGTGATGCTGAGCTGTATACTCTGTCCTGTGATTCTGAGGCTGTATACCCTGATCTGTGATGCAGATCTGTATACTCTGTTCTGTGATGCTGAGCTGTATACTCCTGACACTATGGGTGGAACCACGTGGAATACAGGGGACGGAGTGGGTGGAATTAATAAGGGGTGGGGCTTATGCGAAGTGGGAGGAGTCAGAAAGGACAGGGTTTGGCCCCCCATCCTAAAACTTCACCAGCTGCCACTGATTCTGATAGTGGTACTCTCTGCTGTCCGAATGTAATCATTAGCGGCTGCAGCTGCATTTTTTAAAAATAGCCCTGGAAGATAAAAAAAAATGGACTCAGGGCACTAAAGGTTATATGCCCATGGTCTCCAAAACCCTAATTTCCTTCATCTACATTTCTTATCTATATACGATTCTTAAGTACTGCCAAACTGTAAGTATTTGGATCATAATTACTTTTTGGATCTAATCCAGTCTACTGTGTAAGTTAGTGGTATCTGGCAACGCCATCTACCATTCCACAGCCTTCCAAATTCTACAAAGCATCACATACTTGTAATTCTTTGATTACCTGAATATCCATGTTATTTGAACTGTATAACAGAGCAATTCCTGTAGTGAAGCAAGGTGAGAATCTTGAAATATGCAGTAACTTTGCCTTTGACACAGTGGACCACCCCCTCCTCCTCAAAAAACTCCACTCCTTTGGTCTCCGCTACTGTACTCTTTGCTGGTTCTCATCCTACCAATCCCACCGCTACTTCAGTGTTACTTACAACTTTACTTCCTCCTCTCCTCTTCCTCATTCTGTTGGTGTCCCCCAAGGCTCTGTTCTTGGACCTCTCCTTTTCTCAATCTACACCTCCTCCCTGGGTCAGTGGATTGCCTCCCATGACTTTCAATACCATCTCTACGCTGATGACACACAAATCTATCTCTCCACACCCCAGCTCTCGCCATCTGTCTCCTCATGCATCACCAATTTACTAACAGACATATCAGCCTGGATGTCACACCACTTCCTCAAACTCAACCTGTCCAAAACAGAGCTCATGATATTTCCTCCCCCACATGCCACTTCCCCAGATTTCTCTGTAAAAATCAATGGCTCAACTATCAACCCGTCCCGGCATGCTAAGGTCCTAGGTGTAATCCTGGACTCCGAACTAACCTTTCGGCCCCACATCCAATTGCTATCCAAAATATGTCACCTCAACCTCCGCAACATCTCCAAGATACGCCCCTTCCTAACCAATGTCACCACAAAGCTTCCAATCCACTCCCTGGTCATCTCTCGCCTCAACTACTGCAATTCCCTCCTTACTGGCTTACCTCTAAATAGGCTATCCCCCACGTCAGTCCATCATGAATGCTGCTGCCAGGCTCATCCACCTTAAAAACCGCTCAGCGTCTGCTACACCCCTATGTCAGTCCCTCCATTGGCTGCCACTCAACAATGAAGTAAATTCAAGATACTAACAATAACTTATAAAGCCATCCACAACCTGGCCCCCAGCTACATCACTAACCTGGTCTCAAATTACCAACCAAATCGTTCTCTTCACTCTTCCCAAGACCTCCTGCTCTCTAGCTCCCTTGTCAGCTCATCCCATGCTCATCTCCAGGACTTCTCCAGAGCCTCTCCCATCCTCTGGAATGCTCTACCCCAATCTGTCTGACTTTCTCCTGCTTTGTCCACTTTCAGACGATCCCTGAAAATTCATCTCCTCAGAGAAGCCTATCTGGCCCCCACCTAACAACTGTACTTTTATCTCCTCCATCAGCACATCCCCCACAATTATTACCTCTTGTATCTCTTGACCTTACCTCTTAAATTGTAAGCTCTAACGAGCAGAGCCCTCTGATTCCTATTGTATTAAAGTGTGTTGTACCTGTACTGTCTACCCTCAAGTTGTAAAACGCTGCATAAACTGTTGGCACAATATAAATCCTGTATAATAATAATAATAGTAGCAGCAACACTAATATTGATTTGACATATTACCAATGTTACTCCTGACAAAGTGGCTCTGCCATTATAAGAGTGGTGCATGAGTGTGTTGGTTTATTGTATAAGCCAACTTTTGTCTACCTGCTGTTTGTGTCGACTTCTACCCTAGCCAATACATCCATATTTTCTCTAGCTCAGTTCAGATATTCTTCTACACACATATTATCACACATTACTGAGCATGAAAATGAGTAATGATTCATTTATTAAATTTGAAATTGCTTTGCACTAAGACCCGGGTCTTTTACATACATTTGTCAATGTATGTATTAGAGAGGCAGTTTACAGATTATTCAGAATACTCAATTGTGATTTACACATGGTTTTGTTTTAGGTATTTTTGAGGGCTAGGTTGCACTGTTTGTAATTTTGTATACCCAAGTATTTTTGTAACTGTATAAATAAACTGTTTGGAGTGCTTTCTTTCTCTTTTGGTCGTATAAGGGCATGTGTTAACAGACCTTAAAGTGGATGTAAACCCTCGCCTATACCTAGTGAAGTTAGCAGCCTCAGATGATACACAGAGATGAAATAAATCCTCCTACATAAGTTTTACTTGTATATCTGCTGTCTTCAGCTTTATATGCTGTTTAGAAAGTGCACATCGTGTTAGAGATTTTCACTTCCTCATTCTGCACTGTGAGAGAAGTCTTGGATTACACTGGGAGACAGCTGATTGGAGGAAAGGCACACCCCCCCCCCCCTCCAGATAGGCAGAGACTCTCAGAGGTGTCCTGTGAGTACAGCAACTTTCTGCTAATCTATTTATAGCACCCACCCTGACATAAAATTCAGGCTGGTTTAATCACGTGTTGGAGAACTTGTCAGAAGTTATGCTGATAACAGAAGTATGGAGCAGAAAAAAGCCACGGGACTTAGTGCTTTAAAGAGAGATTTGAAAACACTGCAGATACAGTTGTGCTCTTAAGTTTACACACTCTGGCAGAATTTATGATTTCTTGGCCATTTTTCAGAGAATATGAATGAGAACACAAAAACATTTCTTTCACTCATGGTTAGTGTTTGGCTGAAGACATTTATTATCAATCAACTGTGTTTACTCTTTTTAAAATATAATGACAACAGAAACTACCCAAATGACCTTGATCAAAAGGTTACATACCCCAGTGATTTTGGCCAGATAACATGCACACAAGCTGACACAAAGGGGTTTGAATGGCTATTAAAGGTAACCATCCTCACCTGTGATCTTTTTGCTTGTAATTTGTGTTTGTGTGTGTATAAAAGGTCAATGAGTTTCTGGACTCCTGACAGACCCTTGCATCTTTCATCCAGTGCTGCACTGACGTTTCTGGATTCTGAGTCATGGGAAAGCAAAAGAATTGTCAAAGGATCTGCGGGAAAAGGTAGTTGAACTGTATAAAACAGTAAAGGGATATAAAAAGATATCCAAGGAATTGAGAATGCCAATCAGCATTGTTCAAACTCTAATCAAGAAGTGGAAAATGAAGGGTTCTGTTGAAACCAAACCACGGTCAGGTAGACCAACTAGGTTTTCAGGCACAACTGCCAGGAAAATTATTAAGGATGCAAAGAAAAACCCACAAATAACTTCAGGACTCTCTGAAAGCATGTGGTGTGGCTGTTTCAAGATGCACAATAAGGAGGCACTTGAAGAAAGATGGGCTGCATAGTTGAGTCGCCAGAAGAAAGCCATTACTACACAAATGCTGCAAAGTATTCCGCTTACAATACGCCAAACAGCACAGAGACAAGCCTCAAACCTTCTGGCACAAAGTCATCTGGAGTGATGAGACCAAAATTGAGCTTTTTGGCCACAACCATAAACCCTACATTTGGAGAGAAGTCAACAAGGCCTGTGAAACACAGAGGTGGATCGCTGATGTTTTGGGGATGTGTGAGCTACAAAGGCACATGAAATTTGGTCAAAATTGATGGCAAGATGAATGCAGTATGTTATCAAAAAATGCTGGAGGAACATTTGCATTCATCAGCCAGGAAGCTGATCATGGGATGTACTTGGACATTCTAACATGACAATGATACAAAACACAAGGCCAAGTCGACCTGCCATTGGCTATAGCAGAATAAAGTGAAGGTTCTGGAGTGGCCATCTCAGTCTCCTGACCTCAATATCATTGAGCCACTCTGGGGAGATCTCAAACGTGCAGTTCACGCAAGACAGCCCAAGAATTTCCAGGAACTGGAGGCTTTTTTCCAAGAGGAATGGGCAGCTTTACCATCTGAGAAGATAAAGAGCCTCGTCCACAAATACCACAAAAGACTTCAAGCTGTCATTGATGCTAAAGGGGGAAATATACGGTATTAAGGACTGGGGTATGTAAACTTTTGATCAGGGTAATTTGGGTAGTTTCTGTTGTCATTATGATTTAAAAAGAGTAAACACAGTTGATTGATAATAAATTACTTCAGCCAAACACTAACCATGAGTGAAAGAAATGTTTTGTGTTCTCATTCATATTCTCTGAAAAATGGCCTAGAAATCATAAATTCTGCCAGAGTATGCAAACTTATGAGCACAACTGTATATGCGTTCAGCTCAAATTTCATAAATCAGGTTTACATCCACTTTAAGCTTGTGTCAATAGCATCAATTTGAAACATCCTGAGATCATTAAAGCGATTGTAAACCCCATTCATGAAATTAGAACTAAGCACATATATCTGTAGTGTTTACTTATCTCTCTCCAAAGCTCTAAGTGGGGTTTCTCTCAGGTGCTTCGTTCCTCTGTTATCAGCATGAGTCACTTCTGACAAGTTCTCCGACACATGAGATAACATGAACTCAAAATTTGTGTTGGAGAGGGAGATTAGCAGGGAACTTGTCTATTCAGACTATAGCTCTGCATGTTCTTTTGTTCCTTTGCCTATGTGAAGGGGAAGGGGGTGTCCCTTTTCTCCAATCACCTCTCAGAAAGTGTAAGTGCAGACTCCCCACCCACCCCTATGTACTCCTGAAACAATAAGAAATATTTCTAACAAGATCTGCACTTTTCAAAGGGCGTAGAAAGGGGAGGACAGCACATATACAAGTAAAATGTATGTAGGAGGATGTGTTTCATCTCTGTGTATCATGTGAGGCTATTCACTTCACTGGGCATATGTGAGGGCTTACAACCACTTTAATGCCCTGTACACACGGTACGATTGTTGTACAACAAGGGTCGTATAACAGCTTGTTGTACGATAATCTGACCATTAGTACATGCATTTACAACAGCCGACGTTCAACAATCGTACAACAGAAGTTGGCTGAGAAAACTAGATAACTTTTGTTGGTCAACAAGACGTCGTACTACTGTGGCTTAAGAATTCATTGACTGATGCTTTTCACCTGCAGATGATCTCATTCTGAGCTGAAATTTATCTGCTTCAATTGGATTTTTAATCCCATGGACTTGTATGGAGGTGCAAAACCCTTTTCTAGCAAACAAAAGCCTGGTGACACAGGCTCTAAAGCAGTTTGCACTCCTTGCTGGCACACCAGAGTGGTGCAGTCCTCCATCCTTGGTAAAAGTATTACCAGATTACCAGCAGGGCTGCTGATAGAAATCGCGGGGCCCCGTACAGACTATCTGACTAGACTACCAAGAAAGTATTAAAGCTATATTTCGCTAAAAATACAATAAAACTATTAGCAGACACAAATACAACATAACTCACAGAACCCCTGCTAAATCTAAATGATAAAACTGAGTTAATAAATAAAAATGAAAATGAGTTGAAAAAAATATACAGGCTCCAGGACTAGAGAGACAGAGGGAGAGAAAAAAAGTTAAGCTCCATGCACATTGGGCTTAAAAAAAACCCCAGTTCAATTGGCAGAAAAAAACACTTATATAGAACATTTTTTGTACAAAGTTTAGACGAGTTTAGGAGAACCAGAAGGGTTTTCCTTTCTGTCTTTAAATGTTGAGCTTAATATATACCTAATCGTCCTAATGTGTATGGTGTATGGACACATAGGATAACATTGAGCTGCTTCTATAGGAAAAACACTAAACTCCTGTAGAAGCAATGCTTTTTTAAGCCAGTGTGCATGGAGCTTAAAGCGGTAGTAAACCCTCCTATCATTTTCAGCCAAGGAAGCTGCCATCTTGGCCTCTGTTTAATCTACAACTGTCGTGATGCTGCACATGTGATCAGCTATGACACCAGCCATTGGATGGTTTGACAGTTTGGTTTAGAGCACAACCAATGGGAGTGTTACATTTCCGGCACCAGCCGGCAATGTAACTGGTTTTAAACTATTAAATGGATGGGTTTACTACCGCTTTAAGTTAGAAAGATAACAAACTCCAGTGCTGAGGGGGGCCGGGGGGCCCACACAAGAAGGGGGATTAGTGAGGGACAACTGTCTCTTTCTTATCAGATAATAGCTGGCAGCAAGGGAGAGGGAAGCAGAGCAGCATTCGTCTGCTGGAGGAAAAGAGACATAATTGTCATCTGTCACTAATCACCCCTGTGTGCTCCAATCCCCCCACACCAGGGCTAATGCCCCCCCCCATCAGCGGCTCTGGTTGCAAGTATTACCCAACATCCATACCTGAGTTGCTTTGAGGAATCGGCTCTAACTAAAGGAGTTTCCACCGAGTGTTCAAATAAAGCACCTTCGGCCCCTGAAACAAAAACAAAATCATATATGTTTAACATCAGGCATTATCGATCACAAATCTATATCTTTATATATTAATTTTAGCTTTAGGCTGGGTTCACACCGTTGCGAATTGGATGCAGATTCCCCGCATCCAATTTGCAATAGCAGGAGATTTTGACTGGCTCTCTATGGAGCCGGTTCACATATCTCTGCATCAGGTCTGGTGCATTTTGCACAAAAACGCTGTGCAACTTTTGGTCCGTTTCAGGTCCTAATTCAGCCCAAAATTGGGGCTGAAATCGGAACTGAAACAGTGAACCAGGACACACCAGACCCCTGCTGAGCCGCTGCATGTTCTAGTGTGAATCCAGCCTTAGAGTAGATGTGATTGGATTAGAAACTAAAATAGCTTGCTCCAGAATCAGAATCATGTTCAGGGAGGATTGGGAACTTATAGCCTGGGAGGCAAACATGGTCAAGTCATCCTTTAATGGTAGGGACAGTTTCCTATGGATTGAAGAAAGGGTGGCAAACAAATGTTTTGTAGTGCTGCAGTCAGGGCTGGACTGGGACAAAAATTTGGCCCTAGACTTCATCCAGATCGGCCGGTCTGGATGCAGTCCAGGGCAAAATTTTTGTCCCAGTCCAGCTTTAATTTTGCAAACACTCACAAAAACAGTAAATAAACTTTACGGAATTGCGCAAAAAAAATAAGTAAAAATATTCCACTACTGAGCATAGGACAGGGCATGGCCACACCAGTGCCCATTAATGCAGCCTGATCAGTGCCCATTAATGCAGCCACACCAGTGCCCATTAATGCAGCCACACCAGTGCCCATTAATGCAGCCTCACCAGTGCCCATTAATGCAGCCTCACCAGTGCCCATTAATGCAGCCTCACCAGTGCCCATTAATTCAGCCACACCAGTGCCCATCAACGCAGCCTGATCAGTGGTCATCAGCGCAGCCACACCAGTGCCAATTAATGCAGCCTCACCAGTGCCCATTAATGCAGCCTCACCAGCACCCATTAATGCAGCCACACCAGTGCCCGGTAGTCCCGATGGCCAGTACAGGCCTGGCTGCAGTGATCAAGGTCTAAATAGGAAAGAATCTCCACCATCCTCAACCAACCTAAAATATATTATTTGTACTAGCCTGGGGGCCAAACCTATATCTCCAGTTGGTCTATGAGGATTACACATGATGGGGTAGATTGTTGCTCAATGGCCAGGCTCCTCTGCACTAGTCCCTAATAAAGGTTTATGTCTAACTAGAACTACAGGCAAACAGCTAGATGCATAGAAGAAAGATATACAGTATATGGGAGCTGTTTTACCTGCCTAAAGATTTGTGCTTTTCTCCATCTAGTCCTGAGATTTACCACACCACCCAGCCCTAACTGACAGGGAAGGAGACAGCATTTTTCCTGCTGCAGTTAAGTAACACCTTCTGCAGAGTGTACCACCCCACTGTTAGAAAAGGAAATGAGAAGCAGCAGACTGATGAGCTCATCACTGTCCTTCTATCAGCATGTTCCTTGGACTGCAAAGCAATTGCTTGGTTTCTTGTGCTGGCGCCCCTACCCCAGTCTGAGCTTTTCTGTAGACATGTGCAATTAGTTTCAGTCCGAATATAAATTCAGGTGAACCTTTGGTTTTTCAGAGATTCAGATGTATTCGGGTGTAATGAAAATTGTTTTCTAATGAATTCCAAATTTTTAGAACAATTCAAATTAGGATCGGTTGAAAAACGGCTGATTCAAATTCTGTATGAAGAATAGCTGGTTGTTAAGGAGCGGCCACCACGTCCTTAACAACCGATAACTCCTCAGCTGTCAGCGGGCTTCCTGGCCGAGAGCTGAAATGTAAACAAAAGAATACTGGCAAATTCAGAAAAACAACAGTGAGGACCCCCCATCCATACCAGGCATTCCGGGTCTTGTATGGATTTTAAGGGGAACCCCACGCCAAAATTAACGAAAAAAAAGGCGTGGGATCCCACCCCAAAGCACCTTGTCCCATGTTGATGGGGACAAGGGCCAGTTCCTCACAACTCTAGGTGGTAGTTGTGGGGGTCTGCAAGTGGGTGGCTTATTGGAATCTGGAAGCCCACAGATCCTGCCCCCCCCCATTCACCAAACAAGTGCAAAAAGTGAATAAAGACACAACACAAGTGTTTGGCAATTCCTTTATTAAAAGATCAAAAACAATACCCCCTCATGTAGATCCATCATCAATCATGCCCACCTCCGCACCCGAAAAAACAAAAAAAAAAACAAATCACCAGCCTTGTTGAAGGCTCCCCGCCGACTCCCAGCTCCTCTGCCTGACATTTCTTAATTAGCTAAGGGGTAGAATCACGCAATGACGTCAGCAGGTGACCCTGCCCCTTAAATTAATAAATGAAACAAAACTAAAAGAATTCCGAAATGAATCAACGAAATAAAATTAGTAACATAACAAATCTATCCAAAACAAAACATATTTTTTCTGTTCTGCCCATGTCTATGTTGCTGTACTAGCTTTGCAGGCTAATACTAATTCAAATGTAGGTACTTGATTGCATTTAAAAAAATGCATCTAAAGGGTAACTCCACCTTCATGGGGAAAAAAATAGCAAATAAAGATAAATAATATAGCGCATACAATTGCGATACTAATCATATTTAGAGTTGAGCGAACTTCTAGAAGTCCGGGTTCTGCTGGTTCGGCCGAACTTCGGGACAAAGTCCGGGTTCGGGTCCGGACAAAACCCGAACTTTATCCCGGACCCCGAACCCCATTGAAATCAATGGGGATCTGAACTTTTAGGCACAAAAATGGCTGTAAAATAGTCCCGGAAAGTCCTAGAGGTCTGTAAAAGGAAGGAAATGGGGGTAAGGGTGGGACAAGTGACCTACAAAGAAATGGGGACAGGGAAATAACTTTAAATATTTAAAAAAAAATAAAAACATAAAAAAAGCAAAAATGGAGGTGAATGTGGATCATCTTCAAACTGGGTCTGAAAAGTATTAATTAACGGTAGAAGCCATATAACTGTTCTAAAATCATCTTCAAACTGTGTCAAAAAAGTATAAATAAGCCGGGAGAACCCATATCACTGTTCTGCAAAGATCTGGAAAATGTGTGTGTCACTTTAAATATAACCGGCAATAACTGAACATCTGTTCTGCAAACATCTGTACAGTCTGTGTGTCACTTTAAATATAACCAGAAATAACTGAACATCTGTTCTGCAAACATCTGCAAAGTCTGTGTGTCCATTTAAATATAACCGCAATAACTGAACATCTGTTCTGAAAACATCTGTACAGTCTGTGTGTCCATTTAAATATAACCGGCAATAACTGAACATCTGTTCTGTAAACATCTGTACAGTCTGTGTGTCACTTTAAATATAACCGGCAATAACTGAACATCTGTTCTGCAAACATCTGTACAGTCTGTGTGTCCATTTAAATATAACCGGCAATAACTGAACATCTGTTCTGCAAACATTTGTACAGTATTTGTGTCCATTTAAATATAACCGGCAATAACTGAACATCTGTTCTGCAAACATCTGTACAGTCTGTGTGAAACTACAGCATAGAGAAGAACAGGTATATGGTTTCGCTCTGCTATAGTTTCAAACACAGTTTCTAGATGTTTGCAGAACAGTGATATGATATCACTGTTCTGCAAACATCTGCAAACTGTGTTTGAAACTATAGCAGAGCGAAACCATATACCTGTTCTTCTCTATGCTGCAGTTTCACACAGACTGTACAGATGTTCAGTTATTGCCGGTTATATTTAAAGTGACACACAGACTGTACAGATGTTTGAAGAACAGATGTTCAGTTATTGCCGGTTATATTTAAATGGACACACAGACTTTGCAGATGTTTGCAGAACAGATGTTCAGTTATTGCCGGTTATATTTAAAGTGACACACAGACTGTACAGATGTTTGCAGAACAGATGTTCAGTTATTGCCGGTCATATTTAAAGTGACACACAGACTGTACAGATGTTTGCAGAACAGATATTCAGTTATTGCCGGTTATATTTAAAGTGACACACACATTTTCTAGATGTTTGCAGAACAGTGATATGGATTCTCCCGGCTTATTTATACTTTTTTTTACACAGTTTGAAGATGATTTTAGAACAGTTATATGGCTTCTACCGTTAATTAATACTTTTCAGACCCAGTTTGAAGATGATCCCCATTCACCTCCATTTTTGCGTTTTTTATGTTTTTATTTTTTTTTAAATATTTAAAGTTATTTCCCTGTCCCCATTTCTTTGTAGGGCACTTGTCCCACCCTTACCCCCATGTTCCTTCCTTTTGCAGACCTCTAGGACCTTCCTGGACTTTTTTACAGCAATTTTCAGAACTTTCATTAAAATTACCAGAACCCCGGACCCGAACCCAGACTTTTTTTGAAAAGTCCAGGTTCGGGTCCGAGTCCCGGACACCCCAAAGTTCGGTACGGACCCGAACTTTACAGTCCGGGTTCGCTCAACTCTAATCATATTGTAATTGAATGTTATTAAAAATTGCCTTTCCTTTTCAATGTTCTGAAAATGCATTGTAATATGGCTACCTGGAGTTTTTCTGTACACAGAGTGTGTACTGACCACTCCCCAGAAACATTATTTCCTGCTTGTGTGATTGGCTCACCAATTTTCCCAGAAGTCTGCCTAAGATAGCAGTCAGATTTTAGGAATCCCCTGCAAAAAAAATGTAATTTTTGGAGAGATACTTTTAATAGGAACACGTCTAAAAAGGATGCAGGCCCAGCAGCTTTCATCATTAGTGCCCAGCAGGTGCACAGCGGACAGATAATTATGAAACCACTCCCATTAGACCCACTCAGAATAGAAGCACAGACAAACACACAGTGATTTCTTCAGAATAAAAAAGGTAGGAATCTGCAACAAAGGTTGTTATAATCCTTGTAATGTACATAGATCGCCCAGAGGAGAATGTTTTTTTCTCAACAAAAGTGGGATTGTGCTTTAAGCATGTAGTAATTTGTACGTAACGTTATGATTTTTATATGTGTTATTTGCTTGTAATTGCAATTGAGAGATGGAATTGTGTACATTACCTCAGAAGTAAAGCCAGGAGTAATGCAGCAGTATGAGGTAAGTAAGCCTGTAAATATGTTGTAAATATTTTGATGCACAAAACAGCCAAAGAATGCACAGTTGCTCTTGCAGGTACAAAGTGCTACAAACATGTGCCTTGTGAATTTACACAAAATCTACTTTGGTCAGAGGATGCCATAAAAGGAGGTGTGCATAGAGAAGAAATGGTTTCCAGCAAAAGGGGGCTTAGATTGCTTTCTTACACAGGAATACTATGCAACTGGTGTCCATTATGCCTCAATACCTCTCTTTCCTTGTCCTGTATACTTACATTTGTATAAATTATTTCTTGTATGTATCCACTATTATTTAATCTTTAGTGCTTAAAGTTAATATTTTACTTCAGGAAATAAAACAAAACATTTATGTATAAAGTATAGGAATTTAGAGGACCTACAGTAGTGATTAGTTCCTTCGCTCCACCCAAATAGCATCAACACTTCCACATTCCCACATACACTCCTACTGACCCATAACTATAATTGCCTGCCTCATTGGCCAATAGCAATTTTAAGAGTGTGCGACGTGGGGAGGTTCAACCAAGTTTCAACACTATCAGTGAGTGCCCAAGCTTTGTCCAGTCAGTAAAACCCAGCACCTTACTTTATGGGGGAAGCATGAAACACGGTGAAAGCAACAAGGCAAGCCCTATGATGGCACTATATCATTTGTTTTTTAGGTGCCTCTACAAAGGCTGTGCTAAGTGGGCAAGCTTTGGGTGATCCCAACACAGGAGAGGATATCTGAATCTTCTGCAAATAAAAGAACAACTTGTGGGAACCTGCAACTCCCACTTCGATGATTAAGCCCTGCCAAAGTGAAACGTTTTGGAGGTGGGGCCAGAGGTGGAAGGTTTTTCTGCATGTTCTGTCATTTATTATTATTATTATACAGGATTTATATAGCGCCAACAGTTTGTGCAGTGCTTTACAATATAAAGAGAGACATTACAGCAATAGTACAATTCAAAACAAGAGGGTTAGAGGGGCCCTGCTCCTGAGAGCTTACAATCTAAGAGGGGGGGGGGCTGGTGAAACAAAAGGGAGGGACTGTGAGGGATGAACTGATGAGGGGAGTAGAAGATTCCGTTGTTAGCTGGAGGCAGGATAGGTAGGATGAGTTTTCAGGGATCGCCTAAAAGTGGACAGAGTAGGAGACAGGCAGACAGATTGGGGTAGAGAGTTCCAGAGGATGGGAGAGGCTCTGGAGAAGTCCTGGAGACGAGCATGGGAGGAGGAGACAAGGGAGACAGAGAGCAGAAGGTCTTGGGAGGAGTCATTTACTGCTTGTCTAATAAAAACATTTACATGCTTGAAACTTCATTGTAGTGCAGCCTGTCTTCTAGAGTTGGAATACCTGCAATTTCCTAGTGTGGATACAGAGGTTGCAGAAACCTGGCACCAAACAACCTCATAAGCCTGGAAGTATCTACACATTCAGAGTTACCAACAGTCACTGATTAGCCGGGACACACTTTTTAGTCAAATGTCCTAGCATGTCCTTGTCCCCGCCAGAGTCCTGAAAATCAGACCCGCTCCCAGACACCAGCCGCAATAACTCGGCACAGACATTGGGGTATATTCAGGGCCCCTTGAGCCCACGTTGCCCGCAAATTAGGAGCACCATTGGCTTAGCAGAATGACTAGGTAAACTGACAGGACATGTAGAAGAAAGAGAGAGCAGCGGCACTTCCAGGGATAAAACCACCACTTCTTTATTGACACTTCATAAAAACAGCAACATGACACAAATGATGTATCCTTGGACAGCCCTGATAGGACTGACAGGACAAAGCAATGAGCTGTGCTGTATATTCTTTCCCAGGGAGCAAGGAGCAGGCAGGGCCGTGAGCTCCACTGATGCTCTTACCCCGCCCTATGCCATACTGCCTGTATGCTGGGTACTCCGAAGGCCACAGGATAGGAGCTGAGTGGGAGAGGGCAGCACTGGTGAGCCCGTGGATGGTGAGGGAAGGTCGGCTGGTCAGGAACAGGTAGGTCATTCTCCTCTCTAGGTAAGTAGACTTCCAGGGTAGTACAGAAACCCTGACCTGGGCACTGATGAGACTGCACTGATACACTACACTGATGAGGCTGCACTGATGAGACTGCACTGATGAGGCTACACTGATGGGCACTGATAAGACTGCACTGATGGTAAAGGAGGGCTCTGACAGTAAAGGGGGGCGCTGATGTTACAAGGGGACTGATAGACTGCACTGTTGAGACTACGTTGATAGACTGCACTGATTAGGCTGCACTGATGAGATAGCACTGATGAGGCTGCATTGATGGGCACTGAAGAAGCTGCACTGATGAGGCTGCACTGATGGTAAAGGAAGGCTCTGATGGTAAAGGGGGACTCTGATGGTAAAGGAGGGCTCTGATGGTACAGGGGGAAGTTAACATTTTTTTTTTTTTATCTAACAGTCACTGAATTGTTATAAATTGTGTTTAAAACTGCACTGCACAATTTCTCAGTCAGGGCAGTGCTACATGTCAGCTAACAGCACTCTTTTACTTTTACCTTTAAGACAGAAGTAAAAACATGCTGTTAGCTGACAAAAATGGTATCTCCTTTTGTCATGTAGCGCTGTCCTGACTGTGAGAAATTGGGCAGTGCAGTTTTAAACCCAGCTTCTCACAGTCACTCCTTACTGACATCATCATTAAGGCTCCTTTCACACAGTGGGTCCAATCAGGTCTGCTTATCAGTTTTTCAGGTGGACCTCAAACCATACCCATTTTACACTGCGGTGCGCTATGCGCACCACAATTTTTATGAACATCGCCTACGGCCACAAAATGAATGCCCTGCCCCTAATTAACTCCGCCTACACTGGCTTTCTGGAAAAAAGTGTCCCTAAATATTTTTGGGAAATGTTGGCAACTACGCACATTCTGCACCCATCGTCTTTCTGTGTTTATTTTATTTTTATTTATTATATGCAGATTTCTTGAAACATCTAGAGATGTATACACAACATTGCATATCTCCACAACAGAAAGGCTTGGGAAATGTTCAAACATATATATTTCTAAATGTCGGTAATAATGTTCTTTTTATACTAGCAAACTTGTTTTTCAGATTGACTGGCCCTTTAATGAAGTTGTGACAAGCTCTTGTTACTGCTGTGCAGAACAATTATTTTCTGTCTTTCAGTCTAGTCAAAGGTAATAACGTAACCCCATCATTAGAGTTTTATGGAGATATTCTGATGTGTTACTTGGAATCTCAGAAGCCCAGGCTATCAATTAAGTTCTTTAATTGGACCACAGGAGGTTTAGCATTTTTGGATGATTATTTTTCATGCCATGTTTGGGAAACACAATTCTGTTTTGCAAGAGAAAAAAAAAATGAAGATGAGGTATTTACATGGATTTAAATCTAGCACAGATCCTAAAGGAGTTATGAATTAGTAGCAAGAACGAAATATTTTTTACAGGTTACTCAGTTATCAGTGTATAGTGTTATAATAAAAACTGTGAATTAATAACACAAGAGAGCAAAAGTTTAATTGAAAAACTGAATGATCTAAATCTAATATATGAGATATACGTACAGTCTATAAATAGATGAATATACTATATATAGTACTTTTAACTGGAGTTAGAAATCCAACCAAAAACAACAAGATAAAAATGAATAACCCTTTAAAAGGTAAAAATAAAAAAAAGCTGTTGCTGCAATATTTATCTCCACTGGATGTCCTCGGTCTGATGGCAATGATCATTCAACCCACTATGTCCAAGCCCAGGCTCTCATGGATGTACATTAACCTGTGACTGGACAGTGAAAGAAGAAGCAACACAGTGATGATCTCCAATTTCTGTCACTGCTTTGGTCTCCTATCAGCATGCTCCTTGTCAACACATGAAGTGGCTTCTTGTGCTGCTTCTTTCTTTCACACTGGAACCCAGCTGTACTGCAAGATGCTGTTTCTAGGTCAAAGTCAGGTACTTATACAGCTTGCATTTAACAAACAAGATTTTTGTGTTAAAATCCTTTTCTTGCGGTTCATCAAGGGATGCAGGATCAGCTAAATCTGAAACACCTTTAGGAGGAAAGGACACTGGCAGTCCTCCTCATCTTCACAAGCAGGGACTTTGAGGGGGTCAGCTGCTGTAGGGGTTAACAGTGGTAGTGCTACAGTCAACACATTGGTAGAGGAGGGTTCTGAAAAATCGGAACTGATTTCTGATTTTGCAAAAGGACATTCCTTTTTTGTTAAGAGGTACTTCTTGGTGGTCATCTTAAAGTGATTGTAAACGACCAACTTGTAAAACAACCCATTCAGTTTAAAATATAAATGAAAAGAAAAACACTTTTGCATAGATATAAAAAAAAATTATAAATACTTATTTTTCACTTTTTTATAAATGATCATATTCCCTCTGGTCTCAGATGCATAAAAGCTGGGGGGAGGAGAAGCAGCAACACACTGAGCTTCCAAGTGAATGGCTATGCAGTGGAGGCATGTCAGGACAATCTTAATCATTGGAGGAGAGCAGGCTGAGTTTGCAGCATAGCTAGAGAACTAACCATGATGTGCTCTTCTGCTTAGTGTGGTTAGTTTTAATAGGAAACCAGAGGGACTGGCAGGAAAACAAGGGATTTCACACAAAGGAAGCTGCATAGGGATCTAAAATCTGCCAGGGTTCACCACACTGTTGTTTATGAAAGATTGAACAAGTAGGTGAGATTGGATAGGATGGCATAGCCTTTTTCAGAACATATTTTGCGATGCAATACAATATAGTAACTGATTTGGTTAGGGAAGTGGATCCGGGTGTTCTTATGGCAAAATCAGACACAGAGGTGACATTTTGGTTGCTTCCACCCAGATAGTCTTAACCTATTCAGTTGTAAGTTTAATGGGAAAAATATTGTTGATAGATGCCTCTGGAAGGGGTGTGCCATCACTTGTTCATTTGAAATCTTTAGTTCAGTTCAGGAGTGTGTAGTGAGTTTGGGCATCTCATTCTTTACCCATTATCTCAATTACTTTTTTTCTCCAAGGCCCTGCGGATTCAGACTGTTGTCACCTGCTTTTGAGACACCTTACTTCTGTTTTCCAGGGTTTTGAGGTCCCCGAATGCTCACGAGAAAACCGAGGACCTTTGCACGCTGATTACTTTTCTCAGGATTGAGATTCAGTTTGGGGTGCATAAAAATGTACCTCATCCAACATAATTATTAAGCATGCAGGGTACTTTTTGTGGCGCTCAGGGGCACATTCCTAATCATATATAACCAACAATCTATTTATTAGAATTGAGATAAAAGCAAAACATTCATAAAAAAAATTGACCACTCTGATACAGGATAATGCATCCCTTTTCAAAGCTCACATATCTCCATGGACCTTATGTTGTAACCTTATACAAAATCACAATTCACATCATATTGCCGCTCATAAAATTCCATGAAGTGTCCAAAAGGAGACAAAGGGAGCTTTCAAATCTCAATACATTTCACAGTTTAGCACCGCTTCTTCGGGAGGGGAGGAGGGAACAAATTTCAGCTTATTTTAGTATGTTTGAAATATAATGTTTTTTTAAAATTTCATCAAATCCCTGGTCAATTTAACAAAACAGCTGATTCTTTGTCATGCTTTCAGCACGTGCAATTCAGAGCCTTGGCTTTGGAGGAGGGAGAGAGAGTAAGGGAACTCTGGATAGGAGTCGGCTATGGACAGTCATTTAGGAGGTATGTGGGGCCTGATATGATGTTCACTTGCCCTTAGCACCTGGGCAGCATACAGTAGGAGAAGTTATGCCTTTAAACATTTATTGCAGGTTTTTGGAATGACTGAAGCCATGGTAGACTCCTGAACCAGAGTAAGTGGTTGGGGGCAGTATTGGCTTCAGGCATAACATTCACAAGCACAGGTTGTGCACAAAGGGCTTGTTTTAACACTTGAAATGCCTTCTCTGCCTCGGGATTTCACTTGATCATGACCAACCCTCTACCCTTTGTCAGATCCGTCAGTGGGGCTGCAATGATGGCAAAATTGGGTATAAACGCCTGTAATATCTGGTGATCCCCAGAAATGCACAAACTTGTTTTTTATTTATGGTTCGGGGCCACTTTTGTACTGCCTAAATCTTATTGATCTGAGACTTGATCAGCCCCTGACCAATAATGTAGCCAGGGTATTTGGCCTCCTCCAAGGCTATGGCACACTTTGTGGGGTTGGCAGTGAGTCCTGTTTTTCTAAGGGATCCCACTACTGCTTGCACCCTGAGCAGATGGGATATCCCAATCTGGGCTGTGGATGACTACATTGTCCAAATAGGTGGCTGCGTATTGGCGATGTGGTCCTAATGTCTTATCCATCATTCTCTGGAATGAGGCAGGAGCACCATGCAAGCCAAAGGCATCCGCATATACTGGAAGGACCCCTCAGGGATAGAAAACACAGTTTTCTCTTTGGCAGACTCTGTTAGGGGTATCTGCCAATAACCTTTAGTAAGATCTAAAGTAAGTATGTACTGGACACCTCCCAACCTGTCAACAAGCTCGTCGACCCAAAGCATTGGGTACACATCAAATTTAGACACGCTGTTCAACTTCCTGAAATCATTACAAAACCTTATAGTTCGATCTGGTTTTGGGGCCAACACTATGGGACTTGACCAGTCACTGTGGGACTCCTCTATCATGCCCAGCTTTAACATGTTCTTTATTTAATTGGTAACTGCTTCCCGCCTAGCCTTGGGTATTCTATAGGGCTTTACATTTACGCGGACACCTGTCCCTATTCTTACTCACAAATTCTTTAACATCCTTTTGTTGGGCCACAGGACAAGGTTTCAGTTATGGTACTTCAGGTGTCAAGAGCCATGTCCTTTTGGAGGGTTGGCATTGCCAGTAAAGTCTCTCTGTCCTTCCAAGGTTTCAAGAGATTAACGTGATATATTTGCTCGGGTTTCCTTTTCCCTGGCTGGTAAACTTTGTAGTTTACCTCCCTTACTCTTTCCATAATTTCAAAGGGACCTTGTCACTTTGCTAGGAATTTACTCTCAACGGTGGGGACTAGTACCAGCACTCTATCACCAGGGTTTAAGATCCGGGTCTTGGCACACCAATTATAAACCCTTCTCTGCCTCCTGGGCTTGCTCCATATGTTCCTGTACAAGCGGCATGACAGCAGCGATACTATCTTGCATCAGTGAGATATGCTCAATGACGCTTCCCTCCCACATTTCTTTTGCAACATCTAGCAATCCCCTGGCATGTCTGCCATACAGTATTTCAAAAGGGGAGCAACCTGTAGATGCCTGAGGTACCTCTCGTATGGCAAACATGAAGTATGGCAGCAAAAAATCCCAATTTCTCCCATCTTTGTCCACCACCTTTTGCGGGTGGTAGACAGAGGTACGGGGATGGAAGATTTTGAACAACTTACACAATTCTTTAGTGACTTGGGACATAAATGGGGTGCCTTGATTTGTCAATATTTCTGTTGGAATACCCACACGACTAAATACCTGGACAAGCTCTTTGGCAATAGTTTTAGTTGAGGTATTACGCAAGGGAATGGCTTCAGGATATCGCGTGGCATAGTCCAGTATTACCAGTATGTACTGATGGCCCTGGGCAGACTTTACTACTGGTCCCACCATGCCAATTCTTTAAAAAGGCACTTCAATGATTGTCAATGGTACCAGTGGACTGCGATAATGGGGCAATGGCGCAAAATACTGACACTTTGGGCATGACTCACAATATTCTTTGACATCTGCATATAACCCGGGCTAAAATAATCTCTGGGTTATTCTCTCCTTGGTCTTCTCTATACCCAGCTGTCCCCCCATTATATGACCATGGGCTAAATCTAATACCGTCCGGTGACAGGGTTTGGGAACCACTAGCTGCTCTACCTCCTCCTCCCCTTGCCTTACCACCTGATACAGCATGTTATTTTTAAGAGCCATGTAGGTAAAAGACAACCCTATATTAGGTTCAACAGGTTCCTCGTCTACCATTTTAATGTTTTCTCTGGCTCTATTGAGTGTAACGTCTTTTAGTTGTTCAGTACAAAAATCATCTTTTCTGGCCTCTAAGTCAGGCACCACATTCTGTCCACTCTCACTATTAGAGTCAGAGTTGATTTCTTGTTCATTAAGCTCCAGCTTGGGGCTGGATTCCAGCTCCTCCTGCTCCCCAGCCATTACAAAAAAAGGAAAAGGATCTTCCTCTTCCTCGGACACGCCAACAGTTTTCCTTTCAATTTGGTAATCAAAGGGGTCAGGTGTGAGTTCCTGTGTTTCCTCAGCAGGAGGAGCTCTGTCCTCCCGACTCCTTTTGTTTTCCCATAAGCTCCAAAGATGGGAAAAATCTCTCCCCACTAGGGCTTCATGCAGCAGTGAGGGTACCACCCCCACTGAATGTGTCACTATACCCCAAGGGGTAGCAATCTAAACCGCAGCAGACTGGTAGTCACGTGTGTCACCATGTATGCAAATAACCCCAATGGTGCTAGGGTGTAACTTTGCAAGATTTACACAATCACCTTTGACTAATGTCACCACACTACCTGAATCTAGCAGAGCCGTGACTGGCTTTCCATCAACTAAAATCACACACATTTGTTTTTCCATGTGTTCCTGACAAGTTGCAGTACATGCCACCTGTGCAAAAAGAGACATGCATTTTTCCAAATAAGCATTATCACATTGCATTGGTCCATCATTTAGGGAACAGTTAGCAGCAATATGACTGAACGCATGGCAGTGATAACATTTTATATTTTCTGTACCCAGTCCTCTAAACGGCGTCAGAGACCCTCCTGACATATTTGGCCAGTTTCCAGGTCCTGAGCCCATAGTCTCATTATTTGTAGCAACAGTCTTGTAATTTTTCCCCACACCCTTGAACCATGGAACAGTCTTACCGGATCCTCTGGGCGACAAAATTCCCTCCACAAGTCCACCAGCTGGTTTGCAGTCTTAGGGTCCCCATGGCTGACCCATTTCCTTAAAGTGGCAGGGAGCGCCCGCAAATAATGGTCCATGACCACACGTTCCACAATCTTAGGGCCTGGTAAAGTCTCTGGCTGCAGCCACTTCTTGGTGGGGTGTATTAAGTCAGACATTTGGGATCGGGGTGGCTTGTCAGTACTGTATGACAACCGATGCGCCCACTGAACCTGGACTGTAATGGTGACGCCCATGTGTGCAAGCATCTCGGCTTTCAGTGTCTCATAATCCTGGGCAGCATCTGGTTCCAGGTCATAATAGGCCTTTTGGGGTTCTCCTATCAGAAAAGGCACTAGCAGTCCTGCCCATTGTTCTTTTTGCCACCCTTCTCAAACAGCGACACTTTCAAAAGTTGTGAGGTACGCTTCCACATCATCTGTAGGTGTTATCTTCTGCAGGAAATAGCTGGCACACACCATTTTCTGTTCCACAAAAAATGTGTGTCTTTTATTATCAGGGTCAATGCTAATGGGGGGAGTTGTGGTTATTGGGGGAGTAAAATGGCAACTACACTAGTCAAGGATCGCACTGCATCTTTAACCCCTCCAGGTCCGCGCTATTGCCGAAATACGGCTCCAGCGCGGACCTGAAATGCCGGGAGGACGTCCATGGACGTCCTCCACTGCGCATGCTCCCGCGCGCCCCCTGGAGGCAGCGGCGGCGCGCGCGTGCCCGCGGGTCGGGCGGACTCGATGTCCGCCCGAGACCCGCGATCACTTTCAGGAGCCTCAGAACGGGGAACCGCCGTTGTAAACACGGCGGTTCCCCGTTCTTTGACAGGGGACATAGCAGATCTACTGATCCCTGTCACTGGGATCACTTAGATCTGTTATGTCCCGACCAGCCCTGCCCCCCCACAGTTAGAACACAGCCAGGGAACATATTTAACCCCTTCACTGCCCCCTGCTGGTTAACCCCTTCACTGCCAATGACCACACACGGTCGATAAAGGACGTCTTCTATTGTGGATGTCTACTACACCTTCGCATGGAGTGTTGAAAACTTTCACAGCGACAAACTCTTCCCACCGTTTTTCTTGTTACCCGTCCTGACGATCACGGAAA
>BLSH010334420.1:512006-527683 GCA_018402905.1 Glandirana rugosa | reverse complement strand
GACAGTCTCGTATCTTCACAGCATAGACAATTGCCTTCAGATGACCCCAAAGATAAAAGTCTAAGGGGGTCAGATCGGGAGACCTTGGGGGCCATTCAAATGGATATGCGAAATTGCTACATGATGATGTGTTTCCCTCTTTATGCACTGAAGCTGGCACGTTCCCTGAGTTTTTCCAGCAAGATGGTGCACCACCACATTGTGGGTGTCAGGTCCGAGCATTCCTAGATGAACAGTTTCCTGGAAAGTGGATTGGTCGTCGTGGGCCAGTTGAATGGCCCCCAAGGTCTCCCGACCTAACCCCCTTAGACTTTTATCTTTGGGGTCATCTGAAGGCAATTGTCTATGCTGTGAAGATACGAGATGTGCAGCACATGAAACTACGGATACTGGAAGCCTGTGCTAGCATTTCTCCTGCGGTGTTGCTATCAGTGTGTGAAGAGTGGGAAAAGAGGGTTGCATTGACAATCCAACACAATGGGCAGCACAATGAACACATTTTATAAGTGGTCAGAAACTTGTAAATAACTCATGAAAGAATAAAGTTACGTTAAAACCAAGCACACCATTGTTTTTCTTGTGAAATTCTCAATAAGTTTGATGTGTCACATGACCCTCTTCCTATTGAAAAAACAAAAGTTGGATTCAAAATGGCCAACTTCAAAATGGCCGCCATGGTCACCACCCATCTTGAAAAGTTTCCCCTTTACATATACTAATGTACCACAAACAGGACGTTAATATCACCAACCAATCCCATTTTATTAAGGTGTATCCATATAAATGGCCCACCCTGTATATTGCAGCGTGTGCATACTAACTTAATAATTTGCCCCTTTGTTTAATGTAGATAAAATAAAAATAAAAACCTGGTTGATCTTGCCATTCACTGGTGATCCCTCCTTGCCCATGTTCCTGCTGAAGCCTGTGATCATATGGACCACCCATTGCTACACCCTGTGCATGCTCTATTTTCATTTCCCATTGAAGCCTTTAATTTGTGGGGTGACACCAGAACTTGACAGTGCCTTTTCCTCAGCTGCCCCACTTGACACTCATGCAGTCTTGTGGGGGAGGCGCCAGAAATTTGACAGCGACTTCTCCTTCTCAGCCGTCCCACATGACACTCCTGAATGCACATTTCAGCCTATTTTTTTGAATGCACATTCTCGAATGTCACGTGGGGCAACTGACAAGAAGTAAAAGCTGCTTTCAATTAAAGTTCTGGCCCTGCCCCGTAAAACTGCACAAGTGTCAAGTGGGGTGGCTGAGAAGGAGAAGCTGCTTTTTTGAGATGGACTTGGGTCTTCTTTTTTAGCCAGACTAAGGGCCTGTTCACACTGGTCCGACATACACTCTGACTTCGAGAGCACAAGTCGGATGACATGTCAAAATGAGTGATTCCCTATGACAGCAGTCTTAACTGGTAGGACTTGCATCAGTCTGACTTTGAAAAAGTGACGACATCATAAGGGGCGGGGTCCATGGCTATATATGAACTGACAGACATTGGAGATGACCCAACAGCAGGAGCCAGTGTTGGAGGAGGACTGGGTCAGCAGCGGAGAAGACAACAGCGGAGGGAGAAGGCCAGAGCAAGAACACATCACCAGAGGGAGAAGACAGCAGCAGAGGGAGAAGACCAGAGAAAGAACACATCGCCAAAGGGAGAAGACCAGAGAAAGAACACATCACCGGAGGGAGAAGACAGCAGCAGAAAGAGAAGACTGGAGGAAGAGAACATCGGTGGTGGAAGCGGAGAAAGAAGACACGCTGGAGCTATGACGGGGGACATTCTTCATTTTTAATAAAGGACTTGTCAAAAACCATCTCTTGTTTTAATTTACACTACACTGCTTTTTTTGGGATGAATGGATAGGGGTACCATATACTCATTCACATGGGGGGGGTGGGATCTGGGGGCCCCCTTCCAGATTCTGATAAGCCCCCTGCCTGCAGACCCCCCACAACCACTGCCCAGGGTTGTCAGGAAGAGGTCCTTGTCCCCATCAACACATCTGCCCAAGACACTTTTCTTTCCTCTCTTCTTTCTGCAGCAAGACTCCTGGTCCCCCCTTCATGGTTGATGTATGCCACTGCTGTAGCATTATCTGACTAAATCCTGGTTGGATATAATAAAGTTGTCCAGCATTGATGAGATAAATGGATCTCTTTGATCTTCAGAATTCAGAAAAGTAGACAAGCTTCTTCCTTAGTCCAAGTCCGCTGTACCGTTAAGGCATCTAAGACTGCCCCTAAGCCTGTCAGCCTGGTGTCTGCTGTGCAGATCTTTCAGGACAATGGAAGAAAGGACTCCCCTGACTCCAGGACTGGCCAGAGACAAATTTGGTTCTGGTTATTAGGCATATGAGTAGGTCCAGTGACTGAACTCTCTTGTCCTTGACAGAATGTTAAATTGCTATGGTCTGGAATGAAATTGAGCAAACAGTACTTCCTTGAGAGAGGTTACCATTAGACCCAGAACTTGGCAAAAGCCAAGAGTATGACAGTTCATAAACTGTGGGTTCTGAATTTGGGATGCAGACTTAAAGGATGGACCACAAACTGACTGCAGGTAGCACTGATGCACTGGAAACATGGGGACATGCAAGTTAACACCCTTAATGTCCACAGAGGCCAGAAAGCCTCCCTGAAGAACAGAAACTATGACTGGCCTTTTGGGTTCTATGCAATATTTTTGCATTCAAATGAAGACATTGTGCACTTTGAGATCCAGCATGGGGCTAATACCCTCTTTTGGCCATGGGGACGTTGAGTAGTTTTGAATAGAAGCCTTGAGAAAGCATGCTAATGATTCTTTGAACTAAATTGACAGCTGTGCATTCAGGGCCATGCAGCTGCTCATGTACAGCTGTCAAATTTTGACATGCAGCGGTGTCCGTGCAGCTGCTGCATCTGCATCCACCTGCATAGGCTGCCGACGCACAGATTGGGTAGGATGCAGATGCCAAAACAAATGCTGTTGCACAAAGTCTGGGTGCTAGCGCTCATCTGAATGAAGTCAAACTTATCCAGGAAGGAATAGTGAAACTCCTCATTATGCACATGTCAAAGAAAGACTATGGATATTTTGTCCATAATAACTAGCAAAACCATAGAGAACTCCTCTCTTTAGAAAGCAGAGGAGGAAGCCACACCCGACGAAGCAGGCAAGACTCAAACATGGTGCACCATGACCAAGTGAGGCTGTGCTCCAGACATACTATAATTGCAGGCCTGGAAAGTACAGTAGAGGTTAACTTTAATATGTGTTTAGATATACAGCATGAAAATATACGCATATGTGTGAATACAAATTCTTAAAAATGTTTACATGCCAATTTTTTTTAAATCATATAGGACATCCATATTGTCCTCATTACATAGACAACCCATGTTTCCTACTTAGCAATACAGCACAGTTGATATTATTCTCTCTCAATGCAAGACAATCTGTTTTTTCTTTAGCAAACTTTCTGTGTGGACTGTGTAGTGTGTTATTCAGTTGTTTTGCCGCAATGCTCAACATACTGCCTGATAAGCTCATAGTCTATAGCTGGAGAATCTACAAATATTTAGGTAACATGGCCTTTTGAAAATACGAAACAGCAAGTAAAGAATATGTTAAAGTAACTGGATATGGTTTAAAAGAAATGATTTGAGAAGGACCTGTAATAGAAGGACTGTTTATACTCACCTGTGCTGTTGCACGTTCTTCTGATCTTCACTTATGCAGAGAAACTGCTTCTTCACTTAGAAGTGTCTTAAATGTCTGGTACCCTGATATGCGCTTTGGTTTCTTTTGTCAGCCCCTACATCACTACAGGACACATCAGTGATGTAGGAGTCAGCAGAAGGAACCACAGCATGCACAGGAGATGCAAGTAATAGGCAATATTGAATGTGAAGATTCTTCAGGCGAATAGCTCTTAAATGGAACGGAAATTTAATGAACAAATGGTAGGACAGGTAAGTAAAAAATCCTCTTCTTTTGCAGGTCCCACTTTTTAAATTCACACCCAAAATAAGTAATTTCCAGTGCTTTTAAATCTTTAACTTTCAATATAATAATATCCTGTAATCCTGCTATGAAGGTTCTTGCTCAGGTACTTACAGCTACAGCAAAATTTTGTATAGGCTTGGGGCAGAATGCTGGTATGTACCAGAGAGGTAGATACCAACATAACAAAAATACCGCCTGATGCTACCCATTTACAATTTGCAAGAAAGGGGGTGGGGAAAGTGACAGATGTGAGTTGTTATTTTGGAGATGAGGAAGCCAAAGGGCATGTATCTTCCTTTAACCAACAACAAAGACTATCAAGATACTTATAATGAAGTTTGGATGGTAAGGCTGAAAGGAACTCATACTTGAGCCCCTTCTGAATTCCAAAAAGCCAACAAAGCCTCAAAAGACATGTGGGGTCTATTTTAAGTGATCACCAGTCTATGTAAGAGACATTTTCTGCAAATTACAGTTATTATAAAATAATTCATATCTGAAAAGGCACAGCGTCCTTCCTACTGCTTTCTTTTTATACACTTTTTTTGTACACAGGTCAATCTACAGCACCAATGAGCAATTCAGATTTTTTCTTCTTTAAACAAGGTAAAAAGCAAGTGGCAGTAACTGTGATTCTGACAAAGATTTCTACTAATGGCTTTGGCACATGAATGGAGTTTACAGAAAGTATGTATTTACCGGATTTTTCACACTGGTGCTTTTAATGCGCTTACTGGGAACGCAGTTTATATTTTGTTTTCAAATTACTTCAAGATGTAGATAGAGTTCCATTAATTTTTACATAAAAGCTCCAGTGTCCAGAAGAAGTAGCATTTAAATTATAAAGGATTGCAGTGAGAGAAATATGCTTTCTAAGTCAGTTAATGTTCACGAGGGCTGTTGGGCTTTTCATATCAAAAAGTCAATTTTTAGAAATGTCTGATATGCCCCAACAACTACTGATCAATATTGTGAATAGTTGGGGAGCAGAGTTGGGATCTGAAATCCTGAATAGGATTGGGTACTTTGGAGTCATGCAGACATTTTTCATTTTAACTATGCATATACATTTGTTTCATAAATGTACACAGTCCCTGCTGTGTGAACAGCCCCCTGTTTGTGCCTGTCTTCTGTGAATATGTAAATACTTTTCTACTAGCTCCTTAAAGTGATATTAAAGGCAAGCTTTTTAAAGACAAAAAAACAAACATGCTATACTTACCTGTGCAATGGTTTTGCACAGAGCATCCCTGGTCCTCCTCTTTTCGGGTCCCACACCAGCACTCCTGGCCCCTCCCTCCTGCCAGTGCCCCCAGAGCAAACAGCTCGGTGTGGGGGCACCAAAGTAGGCTCATCCCTGAGCCGCTGCTCTGTGTGTCTATTCACACACAGAGCCATGGCTCAGCCCCACCCCCCTCTCTCTTCTCAATGGCTCTCTAGCTGTGATTGACAGAGAGCCAAGGCTCTCGGGCACATCGATGGATTGAGATGGGGCTCAGATAAGTTTTTCAGGGGGCTGGGGGCTGCACACAGAAAGTTTTTTACCTTCATCCACAGAATGCACAAAGGTAAAAAAAACCTTGAGCCTTTAAAACCACGTTAAATGAGCTACCCTGTTTGAAATACTAAATATTACAAGTTTAACAAGGGTGGGCATTACTTTATAAGCCCCCATAACAAGCCTGTTTTTATAAACCTTATTAAACAACCTATTTAAAGCATGAGTTCATCTCAAGAACCATGTTACATGTTACACCTATATTTAGTGGGTAACATGTAACATGTTCTATTACCTGCCCCCCTTGCGGGTGCAATATTTTGCAGGCTCCTGCAAAAATGACATGCATTTGGACCTGACGCTATATGAACAGATGATATTTCTGTTGGGCCAGTCTGCTGTCTGCCATACTTGTCTACCTTTGTTTGCTCTTCCTCTCCTGCTCCCCTCTTGCCACTCCCTTTCCCCACTTCTCCTCCCCCTCTACTTTCTTTCTTCCTCCCCCCTCTTTCTTTCACCCCCCTTTTTTTTGGACTAGATGCAGCTCAATTGATAGGGGATCCTCCTTTCTATGCTCTTACCTATGCTATGTTACTATATATGCTGTAGATCAGTTACCCAGTCTGTCTAATAGCCACTAATGTCTTGTTGCTTTTGCTTGTGCCATCAACCAATGTTATTTTTTTGTACATATGCTTCAATTGTAAATTTCTGTAAGCTATTCAATAAATCTTACGGTTAAAAAATAAATAAAAACACAGACAATGTGAAAAAAAATACATGCGTTTATTATTTTTTCCTAAAAGGTGAACTTAGCTTTTAAATGAGTAGTATAGGCACATCTTTTTTGGCCATACTTCAGTTCATTCTGCACTCCTGTGGACCATTTTCAGCTGACAGTGGGCTAAAGTCTGCTGTCAGTTGATGTCACTCAGCCGGTCCAGGCTTGGGAAATATCCCAACCACATGCCTGGACCAGCACCTGGCAAGGCCTCTCAGCGATGCACTGAGAGCCTGACCCAGCCCCTCCCACCCCTCCTCAGCACAGCACTCCGGTGAGCGCTTGAGGGGAGAGCAGAGAGCCGATCACTGACAGTCCCAGCTCTCTGCTCTGAGCCGAATAGGTGAGTATATTTGTTTGTTTTTAAATCCCAAACTTCTCTTTTAAATCTTTGAAGAGGAGAAAGGATTCCCTTTACAAGTATGTGAATTTTGGTTACTCATGGCATGGCACCTTTCCCAGGCATGGTGGGCTGTGCTCTTGGGATGAGTCAATGAGTTCTATGGGCACTATCTGGCTAGTAGTATCATATAGGTACATTTGTAGGTGAGAGTTTTTTCATAGAATACCTAATACGTATCTAGCTTTCAGACTCTCATAAATGAAAAAATAAAGATGCAGCTATAGGTGCATCTAACGTCCACAGAGCTTTGATAAAAAGGGTTTCTCATATCTCAAACTTGACTCAAATTTGAATGGGTATGGTTAGTCTGTGGACCAGAACTTTTTGCCATTAAAAAGTGGCAAAATTTTCTCTTTATCTGTAATGCTACTGAAGGCTAAAATAATTTATTACAGAGGTATGGAGGTTGGAGAATCCAGAAATGCTGCTTATTCTGGACAGGTTGTAGTGTCAGCACACCGCAAATAAATAGACAGCAACAGTTATGACTGGGCAACCGTAGCTCATGGGCCTGTGGAGACCTCCAGTCTTTGCAGTAAAGATCTAGACTGCAGCCACCCCTCTGAAATGGCCGACAACATGGAACAGTAGGCGTCACTTAGTTGCAAATGTACAGTAGAGCGTTTTGCAAGACAAGCAACATTTTTTAATTCATTTTTGTCTTGATATACAAGCGATGTCTGATGTCTTGCTATACAAGCAGTGTCATGTCACAACTGAGTATGAAAGAGGAGAGAGGTGCCTCAAAGTGTAGCAATATGGTTACATTTAATGAAGGTACAACATTTAGCAACTCACATGGTTCATGATTAAAACAGGCACATCTAAGTATGCAGGCATCTGGGGTATAGCTGCCCACATGGACCATCCTCCGCACTGCCATCAATGTCATCCCTTCCACACTGTGCTCCATGAGCGCTTCAAGTCTCGTTTTTAGATCGCTCTACTGCAGGATAGTTTTCCCTGTTATGATGACAGCGGTGATAGCCAGCGGCACGGAGGATGGTCTATGTGGACAGCTTTACCGCAGATGACTGCATACTTATATGTGGCTCTTTTAATCATCAACCATGTGAGTTTCAATAAATGTAACCATATTGCTACACTTAGATGTGCCTCTCTTCTCTTATTTTCTGTAGCTCCTGCTGGATTTTGCTTCTAATCCCTTTGTGGAGGCTGCCATTTGTAGATGGACATTTTACGGTTACACAACCTATCACATTGCTATAAGATTTTTATATGCACTATAAACTGAAGAACTTATAAATAATTGGTTGTGGAACAAATCATCTGAGTTTCCATTATTTCTTATGGGGAAAATCGCTTTGTTTCCAGAACAAATTATGCTCGCAATCCAAGGTTTTACTGTACATATAATAGGCTAATGTGTAAAAAAGGAGGAAAGAAAATATTTATATACTGCCTGTAGCAAAGATAACATCCCTAAATGTCCAAGGCGCATTTAACCAGTCCCCTACCGAGCCATAATAAAATGACGTCGGCAGGAACATTCCCTCGACCCGGGCGGGCGTTGCTTCTCGCCACTACTGCGGGTCCCGCAGCACGGCGATCATGGGTAGATCATATCCCTCGAGACACAGCCCCTCCCCGATCGGGGTAAAGAGCCAATGAAATTGGCTCTTTACCACGTGACCGGCTGTGTCCAATCACAGCCGGCCACTTTGTTGCTCTATGTGTCCACGAGTCGAGCGCGTCCCTGGGGACGTGCAGTGTGGTGATCGGGTAGGAGGCTTGTCCCTCTGACAAAGCCCGGCCCCCGATCAGAGTAAAGAGCCAATGAAATTGGCAGTGCCCTCCCCCCCTGAAATCATCCAGACTGATGGACTGTATACAATTTGCCCCCAATTGATTTTTTTTCTAAAAGGTTTGTTGAACTTTATATCCCTGAGCAGAATATCTCCGTGGACGAATCCCTGGTCCATTTCACAGGCCGCCTGGGAATGAAGCAGTATATCCCTAGTAAGAGGGCCAGGTACAGATTGAAACTCAACAAGCTTTGTGAAAGTTCCACTGGATGCGTGCACGCCTTTCGTGTATATGAAGGTAAAGACTCCCATCTCCAGCCCCCTGACTGTCCACCGTACGAGGGAATAAGTGGGAAAAGTGTCTGGGAATTGGCATACCCACTCCTCAAAAAAGGATATCATATTTACATGGACAATTATTATACAAGTTTGCCCCTTTTCCGCCACCCATATCGGAAGGATACTTTGGCCTGCGGTACATTAAGAAAAAACAGAAAGGGCTTCCCACAGAATCTAGTCACCACAAATCTACAAAATCAGCAAGCCTCAGGAATGAGGAAGTGTTGGCCGTGAAGTGGAGGGATAGGAAAGATCATGATCATGTCAACAATCTACGATGACACCTCAGTGGAACTTCTCAGGAGACGCGGTCCCGTCAAGCCTCACTGTATTCACGAGTACAATAAATGAATGGGGGGGGGGGTGGATTTAAATGACCAAATGTTGCAGCTCTATCTATCAACCCGAAAATCCCTCTTTTGGTACAAAAAAGTCGCAATTTACTTTTTTCATATGGCCATGTACAATGCATACGTCACCAACCGGAAATCAACAGAAAGACCCAACACCTTCCTAAACTTTATTGAAGATATCATTACTGCCCTGATATATCAAAAAGTATCCCTTCCCCCAGAAAGCATTTGCTCTGATTGTGTCAATAGACTGCATGAGCATCATTTTCCTGACCATATTCCCCCATCAGCAACCATAAGTAGACGCCAAAAAAAATGTCGGTTGTGCAGCAAAAGGGGAGTTAGGAAAAGCACCAGTTTCTATTGTCCCCAATGTCCCTCCCAACCTGGCCTTAAATCGGAGAATGCTTCAAACGCTTTCATACTCTTGTAAATTATTAGCCCATATTTCAAGTAGACTGCCATTTCCCCATTTTCAATTCCTGTGCTGTGATTATTTCCCTGGAGCCTCAACCAACCATACCACTGCCTTCCATGTAAACTGACCCTGGCCTGTTTATTGACTATGCCTCTGCCTGCTGCCTGCATTGTTTTTCCTCCATATTTCTGCCTTTCACATGGACTGACCCTGGACTGTATCAACTATGCCTCTGTCTACTGTCTATTTCTGCCTTTTGCCTGCACTGACCTCAGCCTGTTGACCATGTTTTTGCCTGCCCCTTGGACTGATCTTTCACCCTGCTACACAGGGGTCCCTTATTTGTGAGGGGCTCCAGAATGGTGTTCTGATTTTAGAAAACCAGTTATTGGTTTTCTCTTTGTTTTGTAATTCCCAGAACAGGATCTGGTGTCCAGAGGCTTCAAAGTGATTTGGGTGGGAGAAGCCTCTACCCCTGTCCCCATTCTTTCCTGACCGAGGCCCTAAGCTTGATGGTCTTGCTGCCTGGACAAATACTTTGGCTGTACTGACAATATCTCAGCCTGCATTGGCCCAGGACTTTTTATGGACCATGTGCCTACTGCCTGAACCAATACTTTGGCTGTACTGACCATATCTCTGCCTGCTGCCTGTCCTATGGACAGTATTCCTGTCTGCTGCATGGACGATCCTTTCGCTGCTGCTGACCACATCCCTACCTGCTACCTGGACCAATGCTTTGACTATGCTGCCAATATCTCTACCTGTACTGACTATGGACAGTATTCCTGCCCGCTGCCTGTTTTGCTGTTGGTGTCCACGTTCCTGCCTACTACCTGGACCGATGCTCTCCTCTGTTGACCACTGCACTACTAAAACCGCAGGTACTCTTTTCTTTACCCTTTGCTCAGCAGAATGTATTTTGGTTTGTAATTGGTATGTACAGTACATGCTATGTGTTAGAAATATGAAGGGCCTTCAACAATGTGATAGGTTGGCAGGAATTTATGTGTGTGATTTGTGTCCCTAGAACACCTGGGGATGGATGTTGGGCCTCTGTATGTGGCCAAGCTGTGTAAAAGTCTCACACATGTGGTATCACCATACTCAGGAGGAGTAGCAGAATGTATTTTGGGGTGTCATTTTTGCTATGTACATGCTATGTGTTGGAAATATCTTGTGAATGGACAACTTTGTGTAAAAAAAATGTGTTTTCATTTTTTTTCCACATTTTCCAAAAACATTTGGAAAAAAAATGAACCATTCAAAAGACTTATCATGCCCCATAGATTATACATTGGGGTGTTTGCTTTCCAAAATGGGGTCATTTTGTGGGCATTTCCATTGTCCTGGTGCTCCAGGGCCTTCAAAATTGTGATAAAAATACAAGGAAGAGGTGCATGGGTAATACAAATAAATGTGTACTTACAATAAGTGGGGAAGAGGGGAAAAGGGAAGGGGGATGCAAATAGACACCAGACCAGTCCTTAAAGTCTCTGATTGGGTAGTTAGAGAAGTCCACTGAAAGAGGCTGCACTTCGGTGGAGAAGCCCAGGCCACTGCAGAAGGGACACAAGGAAGGAGGCACTTCTATGAGTAGACTGTATGAACAATTTAATAAAATGTATATAAAATGGCAACTCACAAATAAAGCATGAGAAGGTTTGGATAGCACAACAGAGAGTCGCGGCAGAGTGATGTCACCCAAGCGTGACGCGTTTCTGAGCGTTCGATCTACAGGATAGAACGACCGCGCTCTTTCCTCAGGCACATCTGCCCGAGGAAAGAGTGCGGTCGTTCTATTCTGTATGACATCTCACACTGGATTTGGAGCACATCATCCGGACTGCGAGCTGCTGGCTTCCTCCACCCACGGGATACCTTACACATGTGCCTTCTCATGCTTTGTTTGTGAGTTGCCATTTTATATACATTTTATTAAATTGTTCATACAATCTACTCTTAGAAGCGCCTCCTTCCTTGTGTTCAAAATTGTGATAGGTTGTCAGGAAATTATGTGTGTAATTTATGTTTCTAAAATGCCTGAAGGTGCTATGTCAATGTTGGGCCTCTGTATGTGGCCAGACTGTGTAAAAGTCTCACACATGTGGTATTGCCATACTCAGGAGGAGTAGCAGAATGTATTTTGGGGTGTCATTTTTGCTATGTACATGCTACGTGTTGGAAATATCTTCCACATTTTCCAAAAACTTCTGGAAAAAAATGACATGTTCAAAAGACTGAACAGGTTATATATTTAAAGGGATATACACAACATTTATTTTATAGATGGAACAAATTTGTATTCCTGACACTAGAAGCACAGGGGCAACACTTTTTGAGTTTTATATATTTTTGGTTTATAGTGTCACCTACTAATTTTTAAGTCACAAAAAAATTTGGAGTGAAAAGTAACTTTCATCATTCTGGGCAGCGCCATTCTTCTCTCCCTTTTTCAAAATAGTCCTATAGTGACACCCTTCTGAGGGGTGGTGAGAGAGGCAGCAGCCTATATATTCACATGACTAATCCTAAGCAGAGAAACAAACAAACCATTCAATTGTCTGAATTAGGCTGTGTTCAGTGGCGGCCTGTGCATTAGGGGCACACAAGCCCCCCCCTTATCTATGAGTCCGGCCCCCTGATCTACATGCAGGACGCCGGATCATGGATTCCAATGGGGGGTGTTTTTTTCTAAGCACGTGAGGCTCTAATAGGCTTCCAAAAAGGGTGGTCTCCGGGCGCAGGGCATTGACCCGCCGCCTGTCCCACAGCTTGCCGCTGTCACCACTGCCTGACCCGCCACCAATATGGGATAAGTGCCGGGCAAACAGTGAGCGGGGTGGTGGGACGGGGATTGGGGGTGCTGGTTAAATGCCACTGAGGGAGGTTTAGGGTTGTGCTGGTTAAGTGCCGCGAGGGGGAGGGGGGTGGTTGTGCTGGTTAAGTACCAGGGGGGGGGATGGTTGTGCTAGTTAAGTCCGGCAGGGAGGTGGTTGTTTGCCGCTCCTACCAAAAAAACCTGCAGCCGCCACTGGCTGTTTCCATGATCGCTGTTTATAAGGAGCTAGTGACCCACATATATGTGCTCTTCGTCCAATGTTTTTTTTTTTCTCACAAGACAAGAGGCTCAGAGGTTTCCATTTTCAGGTATCACAGTTCTAAAGAGGCAGATGTGTCTATTTCATGTTACACACCTGTGACTCTCAGTTTGTCGGTCCCAACTAAAACTTCTTTGTCATCCACAGAAAAGAGCATTTTTCCTTTGTCAGAGTTTATCAGGAACTGCTGAGCATGGGTTTCCACCACCTTAGGACCTGGAAAGAATAACACATAACAAATATGTCATTTGAAATATTTAATGCTTCAATGTAAATCATTGATCAAGGATATTTTTTGACTGCATTCAATATGTTCTGCAGGTCCCTGTGTCTCTATAAATTCACTGAAACACATTTCTATGTTGAAACTAAGTATTGTGATGAAGACTAGTTTGAGGAAGCAGAGTGTCTGATAAAGAATATCTGTATGGTATAAAAATTAACATTTCAGGTATTTGTCGACAGGCTATCTGAATGGCTTACCCACTTCATATATCTCATCAATAATTTAACCTGCAATATTCACCTCTAAAAAGGGATGCTATAATCAGGAGCATTGCGTGCAAAAATCATGCTATTTACAATATTTGTAGACACTCGGCATACTACACACACCCCCAAAAAACGTAACTGAAGTACACAGGGTGTACAGTATGTAGTATGCCTGTTCTTATGCCTGTGAATTAATAATTCCCAATGGACTTTAAAGTCAAAAGTAAACTCCCTTGGTTTAATTTTTACCTATAGATAAGCCTATAATACGGCTTACCTATAGGTGCGGTAAATATCTTCTAACTGTGCACCGTTTAGGAGATATTTACTTGCGAAGCCACCGGTGACATCACTGGCGCATGCTGTTCCTTCAGACTCCTGTGCTGTGAACTCTGAGTGACATCATTGCGGCTTATCTAATCAAAGGACCAAAGCCTGCTAACCAGGAATGAAGAACGGGTGAAGATGGAAGCCCTGTCAACGGTGAAAACGCACCGCTGGAGGCCTTGGTTTTAAGATTAGTTTCACATAATGTGCTAGTATGTGATGCATACTAGCACAATATAACCTTGTCTTGCAGGTTTTTTGTTTTTTAACCACTTCCATACAGGACACTTACACCCCCTTCCTTACCAGACCAATTTTCAGCTTTCAGCACTCTCACACTTTAAATGACAATTACTCAGTCATGCAACACTGTACCCAAACAAAATTTTTATCATTTTTTTCTCACAAATAGAGCTTTCTTTTGGTGGTATATAATCACTGCTGGGTTTTTTATTTTTTTCAATATAAGCGAAAAAGTAGCGAAAATTAAAAAAAAAAACACTTTTTTTTAGTTTGTATTGAAAAATTTTGCAAAAAAGTAATTTTTCTTCATAAATTTGGGCGATAATTTATACTGCTACATATCTTTGGTAAAAATAACCCAAATTAGTGGATATTATTTGGTCTCTGTGAAAGTTATACAGTCTACAAGCTATGGTGCCAATCATTGAAAATTGATCACACCCGATGTACTGACCACCTATCTCATTTCTTCAGACCCTAACAAGCCAGGAAAGTACAAATACCCCCCAAATGACCCCTTTTTGGAAAGTAGACATTCCAAAGTTTTTAGTAAGGGGCATGGTGAGTTTTTTGAAGTTGTAATTTTTTCCCACAATTCTTTGCAAAATGAAGAATTTTTATTTTTTTTTTACACAAAATTGTTAAACAACAAGTTATTTCTCACACATAGCATATGCATACTTGCAATGACACCCCAAAATACATTCTGCAACTCCTCCTGAGCATGCAATGCAAATGCAAGTTGACCATTTATACGATATTTCCAACACATAGCATGTACATAGCAAAAATGACACCCCAAAATACATTCTGCTACTCCTCCTGAGTATGGCGATACCACATGTGTGAGACTTTTACACAGCCTGGCCACATACACAAGCCCAACATTGAAGTAGCACTTTTAGGCGTTCTACGAGCATAAATTACACATCTCATTTCTCAACCACCTATTACATTTTTGAAGGCCCTGAAGCACCAGGACAATGGAATTTTCCACAAAATGACCCCATTTTGGAAAGTAAACACCCCAACATATAATCTATGAGGCATGATGAGTCTTTTGAACATGTCATTTTTTTCCAGAAGTTTTTATAAAATGTGGAAAAAAATGAAAAACGCATTTTTTTTTTACACAAAGCTGTCCGTTTATAAGATATTTCTAACACATAGCATGTACATAGCAAAAATGACACCACAAAACACATTCTGCTACTCTTCCTGAGTATGACGATACCACATGTGTGAGACTTTTACACAGCCTGGCCACATAGGGAGGTCCAACATGCAGGGAGCACCATCATACGTTCTAGGAGCATAAATTACACATAAAATATCCTAATGACCTATTACACCTTTGAAGGTCCTGGAGCACCAGGACAGTGGAATTACCCACAAAATGATCCCATTTTGAAAGGCAAACACCCCAATGTATATTCCATGAGGCATTATGAGTCTTTTGTACGGTTCATTTTTTTCCACAAGTCTTCGGAAAACGTGGAAAGAAAATGAAAACATATTTTTTTTACACAAAGTAATCAATTTATATGATATTTCTAACACATAGCACGTACATAGCAAAAATGACCCCCCAAAATATATTCTACTACTCGTCCCGAGTATGGCGATACCACATGTGTGAGACTTTTACACAGCCCGGCCACATAGTGAGGGCCAACATTGAAGTAGTACCTTCAGGCGTTCTAAGAGCATAAATTACACATCTAATTTCATTCCTACCTATCACACTTTTGAAGGTCCTGGAGCACAAGGACAGTGGAATTAACCACAAAATTACACCATTTTGGAAAGCAAACACCCCAATGTATATTTTATGAGGCATGGGCTGCAGATAGGTACTCGGGTATTCTTATGGGCTGCAGACAGGTACTCGGGTGGAACACGAGGTCCTGGAAGTTTTCACACTATCCATCCTTACTTTAATCTACACATTAA
>BLSH010334420.1:497414-509248 GCA_018402905.1 Glandirana rugosa | reverse complement strand
CTCTGATGGACAGGTGACAGGTACTCGGGTGCTCTGATGGACAGGTGACAGGTACTCAGGTACTCTGATGGACAGGTGACAGGTACTCGGGTACTCTGATGGACAGGTGACATGTACTCGGGTACTCTGATGTGGTGGTGACAGGTACTCGGGTACTCTGATGGACAGGTGACAGGTACTCGGGTACTCTGATGGGCAGGTGACAGGTACTCGGGTACTCTGATGGGGTGGTGACAGGTACTCGGGTACTCTGATGGACAGGTGGCAGGTACTCGGGTACTCTGATGGGTTGGTGACAGGTACTCGGGTACTCTTATGGGCAGGTGGCAGGTATTCGGGTACTCTGATGGGCAGGTGACAGGTACTCGGGTACTCTGATGGGCAGGTGACAGGTACTCTGATGGGGTGGTGACAGGTACTCTTTATTGGAAGGGGGGGCAATCAGTGTGCTTGGTGCTGACAGTAAGCGGTAACGAGCTGTTACCGCTATCTCCTCCTCACACTCGATCGGTGTGTGAAGGGGAGAACTCGGTAACAGCTCGTTACCGCGGATTCCCGTCATTTTGTGACCGGCTGTGATTGGACACAGCCGGTCACGTGGTAAAGAGCCAATACTATTGGCTCTTTACCGTGATCGGGGTTGGGCTTTGTCCGGGGGCGCGCGCGAGCGGCGTGCACGCCGCTCAGTGTCTATTGTTGTTAGTGACCGGCTGTGATAGGACACAGCCGGTCACGTGGTAAAGAGCCAATTTTTTTGGCTCTTTACCCCGATCACGGAAGGCCGGGGTCCCGTGGGACACGGCCGGTCCCCGATCGCCGCGATGCGGGCCCCAGAGGGCCCGTAAAGCGGCGAAAACAAGTGGACATCATATGACGTCCACTTAGGATGGGGAGTGCACCTTGCCGACGTATATTTACTATACGCCGGTAAGGAAGTGGTTAAAAGCCTGCGGTTTACAACCGCTTTAAGTGTTTCAGTCAGTGCACTACTAGTTCATTAAATCTTCCTTCAGTTCATGCAATTGACAGCCTGTACAGAAGTATGGTCATATCGCTAGAGGAAATGTTAGCAGGATCCTGTCTAGGGATGAGCCATACACCCCCCGGTTCGGTTCGCACCAGAACACCACAAATAGGCAATAAAATTTGTGCGTAGCTCTGTGTCTGTTTGGACTTTAAAAGACAAGATTTGCATTTTGGCTTACGTTTTGTGGGTGTCTGGGGCCAGCCCCACACTGTATAGTGAGGAAACTATACTGTTTCGTTTAGTGTGCTACAGCAAGGATTTATTTTCTGTTTTGTTTTTTTTTTAACCTGCAAATCTTTTGCCAATAAACCTGGCAAGCCACCATATTTTAAAGAAATGCATGCTGCCCTATTTGATCCCCATGAGCTAATCTCCTACGCGATATATATATACATACATACATACATACAGTATCTCACAAAAGTGAGTACACCCCTCACATTTTTGTAAATATTTTATTATATCTTTTCATGTGACAACACTGAAGAAATGACACTTTGCTACAATGTAAAGTAGTGAGTGTACAGCTTGTAAATTTGCTGTCCCCTCAAAATAACTCAACACACAGCCATTAATGTCTAAACCACTGGCAACAAAAGTGAGTACATTCCTAAGTGAAAATGTCCAAATTGGGCCCAATTAGTCATTTTCCCTCCCCGGTGCCATGTAACTCGTTAGTGTTACAAGGTCTCAGGTGTGAATGGGGAGCCGGTGTGTTAAATTTGGTGTTATCACTCTCACTCTCTCATACTATTCACTGGAAGTTCAACATGGCACCTCATGGCAAAGAACTCTCTGAGGATCTGAAAAAAAGAATTGTTGCTCTACATAAAGATGACCTAGGCTATAAAAAGATTACCAAGACCCTTTAACTGAGCTGCAGCACGGTGGCCAAGACCATACAGCAGTTTAACAGGACAGGTTCCACTCAGAAAAGGCCTCGTCATATTCGACCAAAGAAGTGGAGTGCACGTGCTCAGCGTCATATCCAGAGTTTGTCTTTGGGAAATAGATGTATAAGTGCTGCCAGCATTGCTGCAGAGGTTGAAGGGGTGGGGGGTCAGCCTGTCAGTACTCAGGCCATATGTTGCACACTGCATCAAATTAGTCTGCATAGCTGTTGTCCCAGAAGGAAGCCCCTTCTAAAGATGATGCACAAGAAAGCCTGCGAACAGTTTGCTGAAGACAAACAGACTAAGAACATGGTTTACTGGAACCATGTCCTGTGGTCTGATGAGACCAAGATAAACTTATTTGGTTCAGATGGTGTCAAGCGTGTGTGGCGGCAACCAGGTGAGGAATACAAAGACAAGTGTGTCTTGCCTACAGTCAAGCATGGTGGTGGGCTGTGCATCGGCTGGGTACACACGCTCGTGAGTGCTTTGGAGGGATGATGCCAGTCCTCCGGCTCCACCGGGTGGCGCAGTGTCTCCCTTCGCTCCCTTGCTCCCACGTGCGTGACGTTGGTGGGGGAGGGGTGCCGGCGCCTATATTGGGCATCGTTCGGCGCGGCACTCGGCATCTCCTCCTCACGGGTCACACACTCCCCTGCCTCCGCACATGCTCCAGACTACGACAATCAATACAGGTATTTTACAAGCATCATTACCTTGGCACGTATACTATCCTTTCTCACACCAGCTCTTTCATCATCTCACCTCGCCTCTTTCTCCTCCACCTCATCACCACTCAGGTCATCTCACATGCCCCTCTCATATTACATAATCTGTTCCAATTTGGTATGCTTTCCACCAATCACCCATCCCACTCTATACTCTTTACTATTCACTAGGTACATATTGGAGATGCCTGTGTCCACTATGGATGCTGCCTGGTGTGGTGACCGCTGCCGTATCCCCCGCCTCAGCTCCCATGCCCTATGTCCCTGGGCTCCCTGCCTCCCCCGCCGTGCCCTGTCGTCATGTGGTCACAGTAAGTAGATTACCGGCTTGGGGACACTTTTATCATACCTGGGTTCCCCCCCATTACCCCTTATCAATAGGTAATGTCTATCCATTTCATTCGAGCAATTGACGTGCCCGCTCCTGATGAGTGACACAACGGTCATGAAACGCGTCGAGCTACCAATGGCCACCAACCTTTATACAGATCAATCATTTGTACCTTTAAACCCTATTCTGTTGGGGATTTCTAGGTCTTGGACCATGCAGAATCCAATATGTCTGGTTACGAATCTAATTCTGATGCACATGATGGATTGGGGAAGGTTGGAATGCATAACTGTATCTATTGATTATTTGACTGTATATTCAATTTACTATTGATTCATTTTTTGAATTTACCTTTTGTACTGTATTGCTAATATGTATCTTTCAATAAACAATTTTGTACCAACAACTAACATCCACCTATTACTGTATTCCCAATACGTGTGTCATTCAAAGTCCCATTATCCCCCCCTTTTTTGTTTACTTTTTAATTAGCACTTGAAAACATACCAAGCCACCTGGCTCTCTTGTCAGCAGTTCCTCTGCTTGCTCCAAACAGACTTGATTCCTTCCAGCCCCCTGGACTCACTGGCTTCTTTAGTCTCCTAGACTCTCAAAGCTGGCCAGCCTTTCCCAGTCCCTGGGCATAGAATACCCCTTACTCGGGCTGCAGTCTCCCACAGGGCAGACAGTCTTCCTGACTGGGGTTTGTCTTGAAACAGCAGCAACAAGCTGCTCATCCTCCACATTCCTTCCCCCTACTGCTCTCACCAGCCCCTCATTAAATTGGCTGTTCTACCTGGGCACACAACCTGCTGGTTGTCCATAAGACCCGGACACAGGGTTGGAGATCCTGTCCCACCCAAGTCGCTTTGGTATCTCCAAACTATAGAGTCCCATCCGGCAATAACAAAATCTGGAGAAAGCTGCCAGAGCAGTTTTCTCCATTTAGAATCTACTTTCTGTAGTCTTGCTGTCAGCCGACATGCAAACTCTGTGTCCCTTTTTAATCTAATCCCATAAGAACAGGGACTCTCACCATTACAATATATATATACTACACTGTGTATATATACAGTTGTGCACAAAAACTTTTCTTTCACTCATGGTTAGTGTTTGGCTGAAGCCATTTATTATCAATCAACTGTGATTACTCTTTTTAGATCATAATGACAACAGAAACTACCCAAATGACCCTGATCAAATGTTTACATACCCCAGTTCTTAATACCGTGTATTGCCCCCTTTAACATCAATGACAGCTTGAAGTCTTTTGTGGATGAGGCTCTTTATCTTCTCAGATGATAAAGCTACCCATTCCTCTTGGCAAAAAGCCTCCAGTTCCTGGAAAATTCTTGGGCAGTCTTGCATGAACTGTATGTTTGAGATCTCCCCAGAGTGGCTCAATGATATTGAGGTCAGGAGACTGAGATGGCCACTCCAGGACTTTCACTTTATTCTGCTGTAGCCAATGACAGGTCGACTTGGCCTTGTGTTTTGGATCATTGTCATGTTGGAATGTCCAAGTATGTCCCATGCGCAGCTTCCTGGCTGATGAATGCAAATGTTCCTCCAGCATTTTTTGATAACATACTGCATTCATCTTGCCATCAATTTTGACCAAATTCCCTGTGCCTTTGTAGCTCACATATCCCCAAAACATCAGTGATCCACCTCTGTGTTTCACAGGCCTTGTTGACTCCTCTCCAAATGTACGGTTTATGGTTGTGGCCAAAAAGCTCAATTTTGGTCTCATCACTCAAAATGGCTTTGTACCAGAAGGTTTGAGGCTTGTCTCTGTGCTGTTTGGTGTATTGTAAGCAGGATACTTTGCGGCATTTGCGTAGTAATGGCTTTCTTCTGGTGACTCGACCATGCAGCCTATCTTTCTTCAAGTGCCTTCTTTATTGTGCATCTTGAAACAGTCACACCACATGTTTTCAGAGAGTCCTGTATTCACCTGAAGTTATTTGTGGGTTTTTCTTTGCATCTCCAACAATTTTCCTGGCAGTTGTGGCTGAAATTTAAGTTTGTCTACCTGACCGTGGTTTGGTTTCAACAGAACCCCTCATTTTCCACTATTGGATTAGAGTTTGAACACTGCTGATTGGCATTCTCAATTCCTTGGATATCATTTTATCCCCCTTTCCTGTTTTATACAGTTCAACTACCTTTCCTGCAGATCCTTTGACAATTATTTTGCTTTCCGCATGACTCAGAATCCAGAATTGTCAGTGCAGCACTGGATGAAAGATGCAAGGGTCAGTCAGGAGTCCAGAAACGCATTGACCTTTTATACACAAACTAATTACAAGCAAACAGATCACAGGTTTGGATGGTTACCTTTGAATAGGCATTCAAACCCCTTTGTGTCAAGTTGTGTGCCTGTTATCAGGCCAAAATCACCAGGGTATATAAACTTTTGATCAGGGTAATTTGGGTAGTTTCTGTTGTCATTTATGATTTAAAAAGAGTAAACACAGTTGATTGATAATAAATGAAATCATAAATTCTGCCAGGGTATGTAAACTTATGAGCACAACTGTATATATTCTTACACTGCCTGCACTGACTCTATATACTCTATCTACACTGAATGCAATGTATATATAGTCTACACTAAATGCAGCGTATATATATATATATATATATATATATATATATATATATATATTATACTATACTGTATATAGAAAGTATATATTCTAACACTGCCTGCACTAACTCTGTAACTGGGAACTACCGTATGTACAACAGTGGATAAAATAAACCCAATTTTGGCTCAATACACAAATACTTGAAGTGATTGAAAAGTTTTTTTTTTTTTTCTTTTAAATAACAAACATGTCATACTTACGTGCTCTCTGCAAGGGTTTTGCACAGAGCAGCCCCGATTCTCCTTTTCTGGAGCGCTCCTGTCTCCTCTTCATCAGGTGCCTCCAAGGAGAGCCACTTTCCATGGGGGCACCCGTGCGGCACGCTCACGAATCCCGCTGCTGCGTCCATTGACACAGACAGCAAGACTCTGCCCCGCCCCCCGGCTCCCATGTTACTGGATTTGATTCGCCATTGGCTCCCGCTGCTATCAATCTATCCAATGAGGATCTGAGACAGCAGCTGGAGCCGATGGGCTTGTGCTCGATGCTGGAACGATTGGGTTCAGGTAAGAAAAAAGGGGGGTCTGGGGAACAGCAGAAGAACAGAAGGTTTTTCACCTTAATGCATAAAATGCATTAAGGTGAAAACCTTGAGACTTTACAACTCCTTTAACCAATTGCCGACTGCCCGCTGCAGCGTGACAGGGGCAATTCATTATATAGCACTTGAAGTCATAGTTACGCAATCAACCGATCGTTAAAAAATCCTATTTTGGGTATGAATATGGTCGATGTGATAGGGTCAACACATTTTACAGGCATCCTGCTTTTTCAGGACCTAATATACTTCACTTATATCCACATAAGATTATAGTGCCACATATGAAACTGAAAATAAAAACATCAAATGAATATCAATACATCAATTGCATATTAAACGTCTTATGTAGAAATGATAACTGTATCATCAATAATCTCTTAAGTGTTAATTCAGTTTACATAACACGGGCCAGAATGAGTATGCTTATGGTTTTTTTTCCTCTCCTTCTTTATCTTCTTTTTTTTATAAAATTGTAATTTATATTTCTGGGGATGCAATTGGTATACAATATTTGAATATTGTTTCATATGATGCTTTGTTTGCATTACTCTCCCTTTTTGAAATATACAATATAAATGTATTAAACCAAAAGGTAATATATGTTTAGGTGAGTCTAATGACATTTAAGAATTATAATCACATTGCTAAATTAGAGAACCTTATCTCTGTGTTACAGAGGAAGTAAACTGCCCTGGTTTGTTTGTACCTATAGGTAAGCCTATGATAAGGCTTACCTATAAGTACTGTAAATATCTCCTAAACTTGCACCTTTTATGAGATATTTACTGTATACACCGCCAATGATGTCATTGACGCATGCGCAATGAAGGAACAGCCGCCCGTGCCCTGTGCCGTGACTGGTGGCTCCCACGCAGTAATGTAATCACGGCTCTGGACACTCACAGCACCAGAGCCCAGGAACCCGGAAGAAACACTGGGGAAGATGTCAGCCACCTCAGCGGTGTGGCGCCGCTGGAGGGCTTTGTTCTACGGTAAGTATTTCATAATGCGATGCATACTAGCTCATAACTAGTGTTGAGCAAACCCGGACTGTAACGTTCGGGTCTGTACCGAACTTTGGGGTGTCCGGGACCCGGACCCGAACACGGACATTTCAAAAAACGTTCGGGTTCGGGGTTCTGGTAGTTGATCACGCATGTTGAATAGCTGAAGGGCAGCCAATCAACAAGCGTTTCACTGGTTTTCCCTTAGAAGCCATCACAGCCATGCCTACTAATGGCATGGCTGTGATTGGCCAGTGCATCATGTGACCCAGCCTCTTTATAAGTTGGAGTCACAGTGCTGCATGTCACATGCTCTTGGGTTAGTGTAGGGAGAGGATGCTGCTGGCGTTTTTGTGAGGGAGAGATTGCAGACATTTTAACATCTGATCCTGCATCCTGAGATTACTACTGCTGTTGCTCTGAGGGACAGATTGCAGAAATTTGAGATTTCACATACTGCTGCTTTGAGTGACAGATTGCAGATCAAACTCTGCATAACACAACGATCGCTACGATCATGCACAACGATCAGATTGTTGGAGTAATTTGAGATTTCACATACTGCTGCTTTGAGTGACAGATTGCAGATGAAACCCTGCCTAACACAACGATCGCTACGATCGTACACAATGATCAGATTGTGGGATCAAACACAACGATCAGATTGTGGGAGTAATTTGAGATTTCACATACTCCTGCTTTGAGTGATCTGACTGCACTAGGTAGAGGCTTCTGCTTAGAGGGACAGATTATTGTTCAAAAATCATCTCCTAGTTCTACAGGGAGAGGTTCTAACTGCAGCTGTAAGTGACACATTATTGTTCAAAAATCATCTCCTAGTTTATTTGATTTTAATTTATTTTCCCTATCCCCATTTTTTTGTAGGGCACTTGCCCTACTCTTACCCCCATTTTACTTCCTTTTGCAGCCCTCTAGCACTTGCCAGGACTTTGTTACAGCCATTTTTGTGCCTAAAAGTTCGGGTCCCCATTGACTTCAATGGGGTTCGGGGTCCGGGATAACGTTCGGGACTTTTTCCCAAAGTTCGTATGGACCCTCCGTACCCGAACGTCCAGGTGTTCGCTCAACTCTACTCATAATGCCTTTGTCTTACAGGTTTTTTTTTTGTTTCCCCAGGGTTTACAACCTCTTTAAAGCTAAATTAAACAGATCTACTCTAGTCCAAATATTTGTAGTCTCTTATATGGCAGGAAAGTCAGAGGGGAAATGGGGCAATCCCAGTTTACCGGTCAATAAAAATATTTTGGGGTTGTTACCTGGGGTGAGATTGGTCTCTATTGCTGACCAGATCTTATTTAGTGATGTTCTACAGTGGTTCTCAACTCCTGTCCTCAGGACCGGCTAACAGGCCAAGTTTGCTGCTCGGTGATTGCAGCATTCTAGCCTGCATCTCCCCAAGGTAATACTTAAATTCCGGCCTGTTAGTGGGTCCTGAGGACAGGAGTTGAGAACCACTGTTCTATACAAATATTGAACCTGATCCAATAAATTTGTAAATGTGGTTTGCCATAAATTGCTGGTAAGGGAATTACAAAAGTCAAAATACATAGAGAAGCTTAGGTAGGACTATAATTTTGAGTCATGCAATTCATCCTGCGTTGGAGGGTTTGCATGTTAATTTTTTATGGTCTAGGGGGTAGGGACATGGGGAATTGTTTGTAACTTAAATTGTATAGTTATGATGCTTTGTCAGATATTTGTATCCCTAGGTATTTTATAGAAGTAGAGGCCCGGGTATATCTCTAGAGATCCTGTCACAGCTTTAATAAGTAACATTTGTTTTCCTTTTAGACAGTTTAAACAATATCAGTCAAAAAATGGCCCAAGTAAGCACTCATCTCCCCTGTATCAGTCCATTTGGCCTGGTAAAGGAAATGGGAAAATTAGAGTGCTACAAAGGATTTAGAAAAAAAAGTTATGTGTTAATGCTACTGACTGACCGCATTATATATGCATATTTTAGGAATGAATCAATACCATTTTTTTAATACAGAGTACTGATACTTTTTCAGGTACTCCCCGATACCAATTACCGATACCTATCGCATAGGAAGAGGGGTGGTTTGGGAGGTGGGGCGGAGAGGGGGTGGTTGCTGGGGAGTTGGGTGACGGCAGGGTGGGAGTAGAGGGTAATTGAGGGTAAGGTAGTTGAGGGTGGGGTGAAATAGGGATTGTGGGGTGGCAGAGTTGGGATGGAAAAGGCTGTGATCGCTGAGGGGAAGAGGATAGGGATAGGAGGGTTGTTGGGAGACATGGGGGCAGAGGTGACATCTGGTGGAGGGAAGGAGGAGGCAACAGGTAGAAGTGACAGCAGTGACTGCAGGCATGGTACAGGAGACCATCAGAGACTGCAGACATGGTACAGGGGACCATCAGAGACTGCAGGTATGGTACAGAAGACCGTCACAGACAGCAGGCATGGTACAGGAGACAGCCAGAGACTGCAGGCATGGTACAGGAGACAGCCAGAGACTGCAGCCATGGTACAGGAGACAGCCAGAGACTGCAGGAATGGTACAGGTGACAGCCAGAGACTACATTCATGGTACAGGAGACCATCAGAGACTGCAGGCATGGTACAGGAGACCATCAGAGACTGCAGGTATGGTACAGGAGACCGTCAGAGACTGCAGATATGGTACAGTGGACAGACAGAGACTACAGGCATGGTACAGGCGACAGCCAGAGACTGCATGGTACAGGAGACAGCCAGAGACTACATGGCGCAGGAGACAGCCTGCATGGGGAGAGCCTGCACCTTCTCCTCTCTGCCTTAGCATTCATCCCCGATCCAGTGCTCTGTGTGGCCAGCAGTCAGAGCTGGAGGAGGGATGTGTGCAGAGCGGAGACAAGGCTGGTGGGCTGTTAGCACAGGCAGCCCGGCGTCCCGGCCCCGGGGAAGGCATGCACCTAACCATGCCACTGGGAGGATGAGGTGGGGATGGCACTGGCTGGAGGGGAGGAAGAGGAGGAAGCGATCCGTTCCCAATCGACGTCACTTCCAGTATCGGTTTCTGTTATCGGAGCATTTTTGCGAGTACTGATAATCGGTGTATCCCTAGTATATTTTATTTTTCCCACCGTTATCCTTTAAATCGGAGCTCCACCCAAAAGGGAATCTCCGTTTGTTTTCACCCTCCACTGCACACATGTCACTTTTTTTTGGGGGGGGGGGACATATGCCCACTCCCACTTCCAGCTCAGATCGCCACGGTGATCTATGAGCATTTTCGCCCCCTTTTCCTTCTCCCCACAGCCTTCTGAGACTCACACAGGTCCCAGAAGACGGTGCGTCCATTCACAAAGCCTGGCGCGACCGGAAGGCTTCACTGCCGGTTTCCCTTACTTACAGTGCTTACAATGATTGAAGAATCGGCTTGGGTGTCGACATTGCTGGATCCCTGGACAGGCAAGTGTCCTTATATTAACTACTTTACAACTGGCCCACAGCGCGTTTTGTTAATTCTTAGAGGACGTACAGTGATGTCCTCCCAAGATCGCGCATCCTCCGCGCCCCCTGGGGTGACTGTCTGTGCTTGTCGGGTTCACGGGACCCGGCAGGTCACGGATCATGGTAAAGGACCAATGACAGTGGCCCTTTACCACGTGATCGCTCCATCCAATGATAGAGCAATCAAAATGTAAACAATGCAGGGTTAGCCAGGGATCAACCCTCTCCTCTCCTCACACTGCTGCAGCGTGTGAGGAGAGGAGAGAGATCAAGCGTTCTGAAGTAAGTCTGTGACAGTTTTACAGTGCCCAGCAGTGCCACATCTGTGTCCTACTGAGCAATCTGTGCTACATCTGTGCCACCGGTGCCACATCTGTGCCACCCGTGCTACTACAGAGCCACATCAGTGCCACCTGTGCCACTACGGTGTCATATCAGTGCCACCAGTGCCACATCAGTGCCTGACAGTGCCATCAGTACCTCTACAGAGCCACATCAGTGCCACTAGTGCCACTACAGTGCTCATCTGTGCCACTACAGTGCAACCTGTGCCCATCAGTGCCACTACAGTGCTCATCTGTGCCATCTGTGCCGCTACAGTGCCCATCAGTGCCATATCAGTGCCGCCAGTGCCCATCGGTGCAATCTGTGCCCATCTGTGCCACTACAGTGCTCATCTGTGCTATCAGTGCTACTACAGCGCTCATCTGTGCTGTCAATGCCACACCAGTGCCCATCGTGCCACCTGTGCCCACCAGTGCCACTACAGTGATCATCTGTGCCATCAGTGCTACTACAGTGCTCACCTGTGCCATGAGTGTCACTACAATGCCCATCAGTGCCACCAGTTGTCGACCCGTGTCCACCGTGGCTACCCGTGTCCGCCATGACCACCGTGACTACCCGTAACATCACTGTGAGTACCGTGTCCACTCGTGACATCATCGTGACTACCGTGTCTACTAGTGACATCACCGTGACCACCCGTGTCCACCGTGCTACCCGTGACCACACCGTAACTGTCGTGTCTACTCGCGACATCATCGTGACTATCGTGTCTACTCGTGACATCACCGTGTCTACCCGTGTCTAACGTGGCTACCCGTGACCGCCGTGACTATACCGTGACTACCCGTGACATCGCCGTGTCTACCGTGTCTACTCGTGACATCACCGTGACTACC
>BLSH010334420.1:486444-497404 GCA_018402905.1 Glandirana rugosa | reverse complement strand
ACCCTCATCAGCACCCAGCAGTGTACCCTCATCAGCACCCATCAGTGCATCCACACCTGTTCTAGTGCCCCTATCCACTACAGTCACCGGTATGGCAAAAACACATTTCTCCACAGAGGCAGCATACCAGCTCCTTAGCCTCATCAGTGCACACAAGTGCACCCTCATCAGCGCACATCAGTGCAATCTCATCAGCACCCAGCAGTGCACCCTCATCAGTGCACATAAGTGCACCCTCATCAGCACCCAGCAGTGCAACCTCATCAGTGCACATAAGTGCACCCTCATCAGTGCATATCAGTGCACCCTCATGAGCACCCACCAGTGCACCCTCATCAGCGCACATCTGTGCACCCTCATCAGCATCCAGCAGTGCACCCTCATCAGTGCACAAAACTGCACCCTCATCAGCAGACATCAGTGCACCCTCATCAGCACCCAGCAGTGTACCCTCATCAGCACCCATCAGTGCATCCACACCTTATCTAGTGCCCCTATCCACTACAGTCACTGGTATGGCAAAAACACATTTCTCCACAGAGGCAGCATACCAGCTCCTTAGCCTCAGCGACGAGAGCAGCAGGGAGCTCTCTGAGTCTGGGTCCAATTCTGATTCTGCATATGATCCTGTTTCAAGCAGTGGGTCTGCTACAGAATCGGATGAAGAGGAAAGTGTGCCTATGAAAAGAAGGCATTCTGGTGAGGAGCAGCAGGCTACTACAAGTACAGCAGTGGCATCAACCAGCAGCACAGTGCCATCCACCTCTAGAGCAGTGCCATCCACTTCTAGAGCAGTGCCATCCACTTCTAGAGCAGTGCCATCCACCTCTAGAACAGTGCCATTCACATCTAGAGCAGTGCCATCCAAGAGACCACTGCCCCCACTAGTGGGGTGTCATCTCAGCCCCAAAGGGCCCATGTCAGCCTTCCCTATGCCATTTAGAACTCCCTGTGGCTTCCTTCTAATTCAGGAGCAGCAAACCTCCCCCCTTTCACCACCCAGCCAGGTGTCCAGGTGAACACCAAAGATTTTGAACTGATTGATTTTTTCAATTTCATTTTTACCGAGGACTTCCAATCATCCATCGTGGCCCAGTACAACCTCTATGCACAGCAGTTTACTGCAAGCAACCCTAGTTCAAGCTTCTCCCGTCCCTTTGAATGGAGAGAGCTTACTGTGGAGGAATTCATTTTTTTTTTTTAGGCCTGACTATTAATATGGGACTCACAAAAAAATACTATTTATACTCCTACTGGTCCACCAACCCCATCCACCACATGCCAATCTTTTCCTCCATTATGTCAAGGTCAACATACCTTATGATTTTGCGGTTCCTCCACTACAATGATAGCACTAAGTGCCCTCCCAGAAAGGACCCTGAGCAAAACATCTCCATTGACAAGTCACTTGTGAAAATCACAGGCAGGCTGGCCTTCAAACAGTTTATCCCCAGCAAAAGGACCATATATGGGGTTAAACTGTACAAGCTTTGTGACAGAGCCACGGGCTATATCTATGCCTTCTTGGTCTATGAAGGGAAAGACACCCAGCTGCATGCCGTGAATGCCAGAGTACATTGGAGCCAGCAGAAAAGTTGTCTGGGAGCTTATCTATCCACCCCTTGGGAAGGGTTACCATCTTTATGTGGATAACTTCTATTCAAGCTTGCCCCTCTTCCGCAATCTTTACAGAAAGATGACTCCAGCAGTGAGAACCAATAGAAAGGGCTTCCCGCAAAGACTTGTTAATGAAAGGCTAAGAAGAGGGGAGACGGTGTCTTTGTGGAACGAGGAGCTATTAGCTGTTAAGTGGAGGGACAGACGAAATGTACACATGCTATCAACAATTCATGATGACACATACGTTGAAATCCCCAGAAGAAACAGCCCAATCCAGAAACCAGCTCTTGTCCACGACTATCATCTGTTCATGGGGGGAGTCAACTTCAATGATCAGATGATCGAACCCTATCTTCCCACAAGAAAATCCCGGCATTGGTACAAAAAAATATCTATTTTTTCAGTTTGGCCATGTACAACTCTTATGTCATGTACCAAATATCTACAGAAACCCCTGTGTCCTTTCTTCATTACCAAGAAGAAGTCATCACCGCCCTGAAAGTCCACCAGAAAATATTTGATCTGATGCAGTGGACAGACTCCATGAACGCCACTTTCCTGAGAAACAACCCCCCCCCCCCGTGAAACAGGCTAAAGATGTCAGAAGAGATGCCAGGCGTGCTCCAGAGCAGGAGTTAGAAGAGACACCATGTATTTTCCCCAATGCCCTTCCCAACCAGGCCTCTGTATAGGTGACTGTTTCCGCCGTTACCATACTCCTCTACAATATTAGTGAAGTATGGTAAACATAATTGTCAATTACCTCCACACCCTTTATGCCACTGCACTGCACTCTACATACCGCTGCCTTCCCCAGAGCTGACCCTGGCCTGCTATATGACCACGCTTCTGCCTCACGCTAAAAATAACTTTGCCTGCTCTGGAACTGACCCTGGCCTGTTATACCACCACGCTTCTGCCTAACACTACATACACCTCTGCCTGCTCTGGGACTGACCCTGACCTGTTATACGACCAGGCTTCTGCCTAACGCTAAACTGTACTTACCTCTGCCTGCTCTGGAACTGACCCTGGACTGTTTGACCACGTTTTTTGCCTGCCTCTTGGACTGATCTTTTACCCTGGAGTAGTGGGATTCATAACACAGGGGTCTCACATATGTGAGGGGCTCCAGAATTGCTTATCTGGATGAAGAAAACTTTTTTCGTTTTCTCATTCCCAGATTAGGGTCTGGAGACTCGGAGTCTTCAGAGAGATTTGGGTGGGAGAAGCCTCTACCCCTATCCCCATTCTTTCCTGGCCTGCTATGGGCCATGTTTCTGCCAACTATCAGGACCAATATTTTGGCACTGCTGGCAATATCTCTACCTGCACTGACCCTGGACTGTATATGGACAGTATCCCTGCTTGTACTGACTATGGACAATATTCCTGCCTGCTGCCTGGACAATTCCGTTCGCTGTCGCTGGCCACGTCCCTGCCTGCTACCTGGATCTACCAGAGAAGCCTCTACCCCTGTCCCCATTCTTTCCTGACCTTCTACCTGTACTATGGACCATGTTTCTGACTATTACCAGGACCAATATTTTGGCACTGCTGGCAATATCTCTACCTGCACTGACCCTGGACTGTATATGGATAGTATCCCTGCCTGCTACCTGGACAATTATGTTTGCTGTCGCTGACCACTTCCCTGCCTGCTGCCTGGATCAGTGCTCTCCTCCTGTGGACAACTGCACTAATAAAACCACAGGTAATCTTTTGTTTACCCTTTGCTCAGCAGAATGTATTTTAGGGTGTAATTCTTGGGATGTACATACTATGTGTTAGAAATATGAAGAACCTTCAAAAAATGTGATAGGTTATCAGGAATTTAGATGCGTCATTTATGGATGGTGCTGCTTGGATGTTGGGCTTCTGTATGTGGCCAGACTGTGTAAACGTCTCACACATGTGGTATCGTCATACTCAGGAGGAGTAGCAGAATGTATTTTGGGGTGTCATTTTTTCTATGTATATGCTATGTGTTGGAAATATCTTATAAATGGACCATGTTTTGTAAAAAAAAAATGCGTTTTAATTTTTTCCCCACATTTTCCAAAAACATCTGGAAAAAATGAACCGTTCAAAAGACTCATTATGCCTCATAGATTAATCGTTGGGGTTTGCTTTCCAAAATGGGCTCATTTTGTGGGAGCGTTTCCATTGTCCTGGTGCTCCAGAGCCTTAAAAAAGTGTAATAGGTGGTTGAGAAAAGAGAGATGTGTAATTTATTCTCCTAGAACGCCTGAAGGTGCTACTTCAGTGTTGGGCCTCTGTATGTGGCCAGGCTGTGTAAAAGTCTCACACATGTGGTGTGAGAATGTAATTTGGGGTGTCATTTGTGGTATGCATATGCCATGTTAGAGAAATAACCTGGTAATATGACAATTTTGTGAAAAAAAAAATCTTAATTTTGCAAAGAATTTTGGGAAAAAATGACAAGTTCAAAAAAAACTAACCATGCCTCTTACTAAATACCTTGGAATGTCTACTTTCCAAAAAGGGATTAATTTGGGGGTATTTGTACTTTCCTGGCTTGTTAGTGTCTCAAGAAATGAGATAGGCCTTCAGGATATCAGGTGTGATCAATTTGCAGTGATTGGCACCATAATAATATCCACTAATTTGGGTTATTTTTACCAAAGATATGTAGCAGTATACATTTTGGTCAAAATGTATGAAGAAAAATTGCTAGTTTGCAAAATTTTATTACAGAAGCATAGAAAAATGCTCTTTTTTTTACAAAAGTTTCGGTATTTTTTCATTTATATCGCAAAAAATAAAAAAACCAAGTGATAATTAAATACCACCAAAATAAAAGTACTATTTGTGTGAAAAGAAGGACAAAACATTCATATGGGTACAGTGTTCCATGACTGAGTAATTGTCATTCAAAATGTGAGAGCACTGAAAGCTGAAAATCGGTCTGGTTGTTAAGGGAGTTTCAGTGCCCAGTGGTCAAGTGGTTAAAAGTCAGCAGCGACATTATTAGCTGCTGACTTTTAATTTTTTGGGGGAGACTGAAGCTCCTCTTTAAGTGAAAAAGTATATTTGCAAAGCTTTGATTAATAGGAAAAGAATTCAATGTCTTTCCTGTTGTGGTTACACTTATGCTTTCATATTTCTCTTCTGGCATGAAGTCATCATAAACCTAAATAAAGGTTCTAAATAAATATCTGTATCTATTTCTGTAATCTAAAAAAAAAATACAAGTTAATTTATACAATATTGTGCCCTGAAGATACAGAAAAATACAATCAACATCAGAGAGATGCTCATGACAAGTAATATGGCTAAACAGTGTCTTACCTGTAAGCTTCCTCATTTACAAGTCAATCTTAAACAATATGCTAAATGACTGTACATTTGATATTCAGAGTCATTGTTTATTGTTTCTGTGTTATTGTCATGAATACTAATGGTGATTCAGGTTTTTCTAAAAGGTGGTGTTGAAATAACAGTATAGTTATAAATGCTCAATAAGTAAAACACTTTCAGTTAACCACTTCATACCAGCTCTATGTAGGGAGGGGAGGTTACAGCTCAATAAATATGCAGTTTTAATAACCTAAGTACATTCCAGGCTCATCAAACATTTATTTATTTATTATTATTATTTTTTTTTTGGAAAGCAGCCTTTCTAACTTGGTGCTGTCAGAGGAGGACTCTTGCTCTCTGTGTGAAAGCAGTCTCACGAATCTCTCTGAAAAATAAGCTCAGATCTACTAAAATGTGAGACCAAGCTAAGATGTTCTGAAGATGTTACACAGACTTCACATCAGTGAATGGCTGGATGTGAATGTCTTACTCCAGATCAGAATAGTAGAGCCAAAACCAGGGAAAGCACCTTGGTGAAAACCCAGGAGGCTGTGGACAGGCCAAAGGGAAGGCCAAACAATTTACAATGTTGATCATCCACTTCAAAAGGCAGATAGTGTTGTTGAGATGTCTATTGTGGCCAGAAAATACCCTCAAGAAGTTAGGCAATGATCTGACATTTTCCGTGCAAAACCTCTGAACACATAGGAACAAGTTTTCAGATCCAGAGTGGGCTGAAATCTTCCATTTGATTTGGGAACCATAAAGAAGCTTGAATAGAAATCTTGAAAATGTTTTTTCTGTTGGTATAGAAGTAATAACCCCTTGATCAAACAGCTTTTAAACAGCAGCAAGCAGATCCACCCAGCTGTACTGGGAAGGGGACGAGTTGAAGAGCATGAAGCAGTGAGGGGTGTGAAACTCCAAATAATAGCCCCTAGAAATGATTCTGGACCCAGGCATCTGAAATGTTCTGTGACAAGATGGCAGAGAAGGCTGACAACCATCCCCCAACTTTGAGAAGCGGGAGCCCTTTATCACTGTGAGCATGCCTTGCTGACATTCATGGCTAGTTTTGAAGCCCATGTCTTATGGAAGTATGTTCTCATCTTTAGAAAAACTGAGGGGGCAAAAGGAACCCTTCCTAACTTCAAGAGTAGAAAACCTACTAGTAGAGAACTTAACCACCCTTCTTAAGGGTAGTTGCTCAAGGCATTTCTTGCAAGGTGGTTCTGCTGACCAACATTTAAGCCAAGGAAACATATGCCTGTGTAGAGAGAGAGAGGGCCTATTCTGGAAATTTGGTGAAGTGTATCTGCCATGCCATTTGCGCATTCAAGCAATAGTGTAAGGCTGAAGGTCCAGCTGACTTTGGACAGAGGAATCCATAAAAATAGAGCTGAGATTCTGGAACATACGCTTGGTCCAGTCCATGAGCTGCATGGCAGGGCCAAAAATAGCCTTAAGGAGGGCCTCTAATCTTTTATCTATCAAGTCTTTGAACACATGTTTATCCCCCACAGGTGTTGTGAGGGCCTTGTTAAGGTGAGAAAAGAATATATACACTACAGAAATTGCACACTTCCTATGGAATCCTTGCTCAATAGATTGTTGCGCGTAACATTTAAATGAGAGAAATAAACTCTTCTTCAGGTGAGACCAGTCTCCATACAGAACAGGTTGAATCAGCGCATTGTTTTATCTAGGAAATTTTAGGGACCCCAAACAGGATACTTTTGGGTGAGTAGATGCAAGCTGTTATAACACTAAACAAGACCATACAGTATTAATAAAAATAGAAATAGTTTCCTTTAATGTTGGTGAAATGTCTGCAGCAAACGTATCCTCCTGATCCTACACCTGAGAAAGTTAGAGGTGTTCCTCAGCTTCCCCCTCTTCCCCCTCTCCTCGTGTCTAGCTCAAGGGTAAAGTCAAAGACCAATGCGGGGGGGGGGGGGGTCGAAGGGGCAGGGCCATGACCCCTGCTGTCTAGGGCCTCAATGATGGGTATATCCCTGCAGGGGTCTTCAGACACTGGGAACCGCGTACTAAGAGGAGTGCCCACAACAGGATCCAGTGCAAAAGTAACATTACAGGCAGGACTGCATTTTCCATTGGGTGGGGTCGGGGTATAGCCAACCGTGTCAATGCTGAGAAGTCCACCAATCCAGAAACTGCAGAAGGAGCCCCAGTGACTATGGTGCAGCAAGGGAGTGATTAAAATCATCTTGAAAAAGAAATCATTTTGAAAAAAAGCATCTATTCTAGATAAAGAGAGAAAAAAACTCCATGGAAGAAGATAGTTTTTTCTCAATATAGAGAAGAAATCAAAAACCTAAGGACACTTACCTTTGCCTTTCTCTTTTGCATATAACTCAGTCATGGTAATTTACAGAAGCCAATGGGATATACTGTTCAATCAGAAAACAATTTTTTATTCACTTCTAATGAGCTTCTGAACTTGCTAGCACATTAGACTGCTTCAGGAAGACCCAGTTCCCTAGCATAGCCCCTTTCCACCTTTGCACATCATAAGATGTCTCCTTTTCGGGGAGTATCTAAGTACTGGCTGTGCTTGCCCCACACCGCTGCACTTCCTTCAACTCCCTAGATAAACTTTAACGTAGTTGCCAGGGAAGAAGTGAAGGAAGATGTTACACTGACCATGACAGCTCTGTATCTGTTGGGGCTGTTGATATCACATCCAAGATGATGACGCCCAAATGCAATCTTAGTAATTTTGAATGTCAACATAAAGGAGGCTTTTACAGGTAAATAACAAGCATAAAATACATTAATAGCCCTTTCACACTGAGGCGCACCTAAAAAATGCACATTGATTTTGTCGCGCTTTACTGCACTTTTGCCATGCTAGCACTAAAATTAGCGCACCACGCTTGGCATTTTTGAAGCACTTTTGAAGCATTGGCGTTAGGTAATAACCCCACCTCCCTACATCCTTTCTTGTGCACTTTCTTGTATCTAGTGGAGGGGAAAGAACGGAACAATGAAGATGGATTTTGCTGTGCTCCTGTTGCTATTAGTACTATTGTATTGGGAACATATGCAGAAACAGAGGAATCAATGTCGCTATTGGGTTCATCGCATCCTCCAAACACACACCTCAAGAGGACAATTTGTGTTGTTATATCATGATTTAAGAGTGCACCCTGAAAAGTTCAGAACTACACTCAGATGAGCATTGTAACGTGAGTGAAAATATCCCAGTCCCACTAGTCCCAATCCCCTAACCCTAATCCTAGTCCCAGTCCCCTAACCCTAATCCCAGTCCCATTAGTCCAAGTCCCCTAACCTTAATCCTAGTCACATTAGTCCCAGTCCCCTAACCCTAATCCCAGTCCCATTAGTCTCAGTCTCCTAACCCTAATCCCAGTTCCATTAGTCCCAGTCCCCTAAACCTAATCCCAGTCATATTAGTCCCAGTCCCCTAACCCTAATACCAGTCACATTAGTCCCAGTCCCCTAATCCTAGTCCCAGTACCCAAACCCTAATAGGTTTAGCACAGTTTGATGGTTATGTAATGTAAACAACTGATCGATTTCCTTTTCCAGATTTGATTTTCTCCTTGATCTGTTCACGTCTGCCTTGTCGAGACAGGATACCAATTGCAGGCATGCAATATCTCCATGTGAACGATTACTAATAACACTCAAGTAAGTGTCAAACACATGATGATAGTATGACCCTATGTAACCCATTATCAAAAATTAAACACAACATAGTTCAAAAGTCACAATATTTTTATTGCATAACATATGCAAAGACATTTTTGGCACAATAAACATGGTCATGAACTAAAAACTTTATTGTCTAAGTGCCAAATAGCACAAACAAACATACAACAAAGTACAAACAAAATGTGCTTAGATCCATGGGATTAGCAAACAACCATTTAAAGTTCATGGCACAATGGAGGTGGGAGATGGAACTCCTCTCGAGGGGGGGTGATGTTGGACCTGTTGTAGGCATGTCATATGGCGCTCCCTGGACTCATGAAGAGACGAAAGGGTAGGGAGGCAAAGGACCATAACCTGACCTGGTCTTGGCTCAAAACAGATCATTTGAGCAATCGATGATTCATATCTGGGTGGATACTGGGAGGTACTGGGGACATCGTTGCTTATTTCTGACCTGTTAGAGGATGAGCATGTTTTTTTTACTGGATAATTTTCAAAATCTCCCTCCTCATTTCACATTGAGGTGATTTGTCAACCATCTCCATCTGGGGAATTAAACTTTATGCAAAAGATGTAGTTTCCCCTTGATCTTCCCGATGGGCTGCCAACAGTTTATGCACCACATCGATTAATTCCTCAGATTGCTGTTGTTTTTTTGTTTTTTTTGATTGTTGAGGGTTCAGCTGAGGCTCAGGACATGTATTGTCAGGGTTCCGGGTTCAGTTTCATCAAATAATAGCTGTGAGTGTTCAGCAATTTCGGAATCTTCATTATTTGGTGTCCCATCCTGCTCCTCCTCAGTTTCCGAGTCCATATTGCTTTCTGTGCTAAAAACAAAATTGAGAACTCAGTATATAATTTTTAATAATTAATCATTTATCTATACAAGTTGTTATACATACTACCTCAGCTCCATCACAGGCTTCAGAAACTCCAACTCATAGTAATGGCAGTAGATCCATTGGAGGTCTACTGCTTCTTGTATTCACGTTGGAAGTTGTCGGGCATGGTCTTCCAACACTTTTGAGTAATTCAACTGGAAGATATTAATTAATTGTTCTCTTTATTTACAGATATCTTGCCACAGGAAATAGCAACACATCACTACAATATGAATTTCGCACAGGAATATCTACCATTAGTGAAATTGTGAAGCAAACTTGTGATGCTATCTAGAATCTAAAGAATGAATCCATGCCTATTCCACACAGACAAATGGGAAGATGTTGCACAGCATTTCTGGAGGAAAACCAACTTTCCGAACTGCCTAGGAGCAATTGATGGCAAACACATTAAGATAATAAAACCCTGTCTCAGCGGAAGTAGATATTTTAACTACAAAAAGTTTTTTTCGATTGTGCTGATGGCTGTGGTAGATGCAGATTATAAATTCCTCTTTGTTGACACAGGAGCATTTGGGACCTGTGCAGACTTAACTGTCTTCCAGAATTCAAAATTCGAAAAGTGTCTTGCTGCAAATCAGCTAGACTTGCCTGATAACCGACCTTTACCTGGGACAGAAAGTCCAGATATGCCATATGTTTTTGTGGCTGATGAGGCATTCACTTTCAACAAACATCTCATGAAGCCGTACTCACAGCGGAATCTCAGGCTACAGGAAGAGAATATTTAACTATCATCTTTGTCAGGCACGCAGGCTGGTTGAATGTTCATTCAAAATTCTTGCCAACAAATGGACCATTTTTCACAAACCAATAAACCTGAAGGTCAAAAATGCGTGCAAAGTGATAAAGGCTACATGTGTGCTCCATAATTTGGTACGGGAAAGGGATGGCATCAATTTTGAGGACACATAGTCACACAATTTAGAACTCACTGATTTCGCTCATGTTTGTGGTCCGAGAGTGGGTTTCAAAATAAGGGATCAGTTGGCTGACTTATTTTTTTTTAGCCCTGCTGGTGCACTAAGTTGCCAAGGTGTCAGGGATACCATATGCAGGTATCCAGCAGGGATAATCAGATCAGTTGGCTGCACTTGAAGGAATCAGGACCAGGTGTAAGGTGACAATACCAATATATTTATTATAATAACAGTGGAATGTGGACCAGGACTAAGGAAGTTCACGTCGGTTGACTAGACTAATAGGGACGACCTATGGACGTATACCATAGGGACTGTGGAACCGTTGAATCACGTGGTCGTCCCGATTTTTTTTTATTCAGTCGGTTGACTAGGGAATAAAACTTTGGGTGAGAGCCTGGTGTTTGTACTCGCTTTAGTCACTCAAGATTTAACACACTGATACACAGGAGTTTTAACTACGGTAGGGAAAGGGCATGGTTTAATACCTCGTGTGTA
>BLSH010334420.1:473921-484110 GCA_018402905.1 Glandirana rugosa | reverse complement strand
TGTGGTCCGAGAGTGGGTTTCAAAATAAGGGATCAGTTGGCTGACTTATTTTTTTTTAGCCCTGCTGGTGCACTAAGCAGGTGTTATGTCAGGGATACCATATGCAGGTATCCAGCAGGGATAATCAGATCAGTTGGCTGCACTTGAAGGAATCAGGACCAGGTGTAAGGTGACAATACCAATATATTTATTATACAAATAACACACACTTCCAACACCAAACACCAGCAAACACAAATGAGCAAGTAACAGATGAACACACCAAACCCCAAAATAAACACCTATCTGACTAACTAAATCCAAATGAAGATAACACACACATATACAATAAGCAACCAGGGATAACAGATAAGGGGAGCAGGGGGCCAGGTACCGGGAACAGAAGAGAGCAAGGGAACAGGTTCAGGAATCAAGTCTCTGGGTCTGGATCGCAGATCAGGAATCAGAGCAGAGCAGGTCAGGTCAGGTCAGGTCAGGTTCAGGCATGGACACAGCTTGCAGGGAAAACACTGAAGCAATGGGACAGGGAGCAAGGCGGGCTTATATAGTCCCAGCAGACCCATCAGGTGCAGCTTAATGAGCTCAATCTCCTGGGAGACACCCGCTGGTGGCCACCAGAACTACACCACTTGGTTTTCTCAATACTGCCACCAGCAGGTGACCCAAGCAAGGACACAGGTCCTGACACAAGGAGACATGATTTAATCCTTTCCCAAAACCAATTTAACACAATTATTCTTAGGTGTCTTGGCCAGTATTCTATGTAATGAGTTCTAGAATATACTTTGAACAATTGCAATTCATTTCCTACATAGTTGGAGATTATTATCTTGCATGTAATAAAAAGACAAATGTTTGATATGTGTTTTGTCTGTCTTTAATCAATCTAACTCTATTATTTACAATCTCAATACTATAGTCGCATTCACCTTAATCCAATTGCAATCCACTAATCACAATCCTCAAATCCTGATCCTCTCAATTTTAGGAGAATGGGAATAAAGGATTATGACTATTGGATAGGGATTAGGGGAGCAGGACTATAGGATAGGGATTAGGGAATTGGGACTAATGGGACTGGGACTAATGGGACTGGGATTAGGGTTAGAGGACTACGACTAATGGGACTGGGATTGGGTTAGGGGACTGTGACTAATGGGACTGGGATTAGGGTTAGGGAACTGGGACTAATGGGACTGGACTGAGGGTTAGGGGACTGCGACTAATAGGACTGGTATTAGAGGTAGGGGACTGCGACTGGGACTAATGGGACTGGGATTAGGGTTAGGAGACTGGGACTAATGGGACTGGAATTAGGGTTAGGGGACTGGGGCTAATGGGACTGGGATTATGGTTAGTAACTAGGACTGGGACTAATGGGACTGGGATTAGGGCTAAGGGACTGGGACTAATGGGACCGGGATTAGGGTTAGTGGACTGGAACTGTGAGTAATGGCACTGGGATTAGAGTTAGGGGATTAGTACTCACTTTTGGTGTTTTTTTGCTTTCTTGGGAGGTCACTCCAGTCTGGGATGTGACGTTCAGCAATGGCATGCCATCCTAAGGTCTTCTTGTTTCTGTCTGGCTAAAAGGGATTCCTGAGATCCCATAGTTCTGGGTGCCCCTCATGGACTGTATGAACTCCTCTGGCTCGAATAGTGCTTGTGCTGGTCTAGCCACATCCTCAGGAATGGCTTGCTCAGAGCTTTCAATAGCATCCATGATATACACACTGTCTCTCTCTCTCTCTCTCTCTCTCTCCTACACCTCTCAACAGGATTTCCTGGTTTCCCATCATCATATACTGCACTGCGGTCATGTGATGTTTCCAGAGCTTCAGGGTGGTTTTCAGGTGCTGTTAAAATGCTTTTACAGTGCTTCCCATTCATTTCAATGGATATGGGCATTTTTTAAGCATCCAAAATATGTGCCAAAGATGCTGCTTGCAGGAGTTTTCTCAATGCCCTGCCAGCGCCCAGTGTGAAAGCATCCATTGAGATGCATGGGAAGTGCTTTTGTGGCGCTTTACAGGTGCTATTTTTAGTGTGAAAACGCCTGTAAAGCGCCTCAGTGTGAAAGGGGTCTAAATAACACTTTTATGACTGTTGCTGAAATGAATGGACTCTTTAACCACTTCAGCCCCGGAAGGATTTACACCCTTAAAGCGGAGTTCCGCCCACATCATTTTTTTTTTGCTGGTATCCACCTAGTTAGTATTCATTACACAAATAAAGTAATTGATAGCTTTTAATCCGAGTAGTCTTCCTATTTAATTTTGCACTTGCATTGCTGATGTTTTTTTTACTGGGAGTTCCTATCTTAGCTGTGGGCATGTGAAGCCCACTCGCACCCTCCTCGAGTCTCTTCCTGGATAAGGTGCATGCTGGGTAACCAGCATACACCTCTCAATCTGGAGTGTATGTCTTGTTGTCATAACAATGGGCAGTGATGGAGGAAGCTCCTGCCCCATTGTTATGGCAACATAGCCTAGTCTTGTTACCGAATGTACAATTAGTCCCCACAAGAAGGGGAGAGACTATTTCAGGTTCTCACTGGATAATCATATGTGCTTCCCGACATGTTTCGCGGGATGACCGCTTCTTCGAGGGAGTATGCACATTCTTTTTCCAGACTACAAAACCAGATCTCAAAAAGCAGACACTGAAGCCATATTGTGTTCCCCTGGGGTGAGCATGGGAGGGTATAATCTGTCTTAATTATGATAGTATATCTTTCCGTGGGTTCTGCTGTCCAACAGAAGGTGAACACTTCATATAAGAAATGGTTAGGAGTGGCGGTGGGGGGTAATAAGACTTGTGGATACCCCTGTCCCATATGGAGACGTTACTCCTAAGGAGGGGGTACAGATATATTACGATACAGGAGCAAAAGTAATAAAAATATACAGGTCAATATAATATATATGATAAAATATATGGTAAAAGTATTAATTATATTAGCAATTTAATTTTTACCAATGTCTTGATTCTCAGGAGGGGCGGTTTAAAGCAGTTGCTAACATGTCAGGAAGCACATATGATTATCCAGTGAGAACCTGAAATAGTCTCTCCCCTTCTTGTGGGGACTAATTGTACATTTGGTAACAAGACTAGGCTGTTTTTAAGATGCAAATGTTTTATGTATAAAAATGTGTATTTCAATAAAATGTTTACATTTTAAACTTAAGTGTGAAAGCCTATTGTGGTACCATTAAAATCCCAAAGCCCCACTTTGCTCCCTTCTCTCAAATTAACTTAACAGGGATGTAGGTACCTTTATTAATACTCTAGAACTGTCTGAGCCTATAAAAATATGTTATGGCAACATAGATAACATGTCTCTCCCCCACAAAATCACATTATTTCCTGTCTGAAAATAACGTGATTTTACAGCTCAGGGATACCCACTGACTCATGGGAAATGATGACTCACACCTGCCATGAGCCCAGGTGAGGCAGGAAGTGATGTGGAGTGCCGCGGATCATGAAGTGGAAGATAACAGGGACCGCATAGCAACAGGGCACGTAAGGTAAGTTTTTTTTCCAAAGGTGATTCATCATGCATGGAGGATTTGAAATGTATAAAGATGTATTTGTGAGTGGGACTCCGCTTTAATGACCAGAGCACTTTTTACAATTTGGCACTGCGCTGCTTTAACTAGTAATTGCGCGGTCATCTAATGCTGTACCCAAACTAAATTTGTGTCCTTTTTCCCACAAATAGAGCTTTCTTTTGGTGATATTTGATCACCTCTGCGTTTTTATTTTTTGCGATATAAATGAAAAAAGAACGAAAATTTTGAAAAAAAATGATATTTTTAACTTTTTATTATTAAAAAAATACAATAAACTCAATTTTAGTCCTATATTTTTGCCAAAATGCATTCAGCCACATGTCTCGTGTAAAAAAAAAAGTCAATAAGCATATATTTATCAGTATGCGCAAAAGTTATAGCGTCTACAAACTAGGGTACATTTTCTTGAATTTACGCAGCTTTTATTTTATGAATGCCTATCTCATTTTCTGAGGTGCTATAATAGAAGGGCAGTAGACCCCCCCCCCCAAAATGACCCCATCTTGGAAAGTAGACACCCCAAGGAATTTGCTGAGAGGCATGTTAAAGTGGTTGTCAACTTGTGCAACCACTTTAACCTACAGGTAAGCCTATGATAAGGCTTACCTGTAGGTGCCCTGCATCCTAAACCTGTACGGGTCAGGAGATATGCAATGTATTAACTGTGCCAACGTTATTTCGGCACATGCACAGTGAATAAACGGCCTTCGTGCCGTTTCTCCACTGTGATCGTGCCGTGACTGGCGGCTCCCGCGCGATGTCACGCTACTCCGGCCAGTCACAGAGCCGGAGTCGTGGCCCCGGAAGGAAGAGGGGCTGAAGATGGACGCTGCCAGTACAGGGGACATCGCAGGCTTTGTTTGCAGGTACTATGCGATGCATAGTAGCCCATTATGCTTCTAGTTTACAGGAGAATATAGAGGAAGTAAACCCAATCTGGGTTTACTTCCTCTTTAAGCCCATTGAATGTTTTTTTTGTCTCAAGTGATTGAAAAATGGCAAAAAAAGAAAAAATTACACAGAGTTGTTACTGAAATGATATATTGCTCACACATGCAATAGGTATATGTGGAATGACACCCCAAAATACATTTTTCTGCTTCTCCTGAACACGGGGATACCACATGTGTGAGACTTTTTGGGAGCCTAGCCACGTATAGGACCCTAAAAACCAATCACCGCCTTCAGTATTTCTAAGGGTGTAAACTTTTGATTTCACTCCACACTACCTATCATAGTTTCGGAGGCCATGAAATGCCCAGATAGCACAAAACCCCCTAAATGACCCCATTTTGGAAAGTAGACACCCCAAGCTATTTGCTGAGAGGCATGTTGAGTCCATGGAATGTTTTATAATTTGCCACAAGTTTCGGGAAAATTACAATTTTTTTTTCACAAAGTAGTCACTAAATGGTATATTAGAAACATAGAAACATAGAAAAGTGACGGCAGAAAAAGACTGAGTAGTCCATCGAGTCTGCCCCTTTTTATTTTTTTATTTATTTATTTATTTTTTTTATATTACATTAACCTTGTTGTCTGACTATGGATTTATGTTTATCCCAAGCATGTTTGAAGCCATTTACTGTTGACTGTCTCACAACCTCTGTTGGTAGTTTATTCCAATCATCAACCACCCTTTCAGTAAAATAATACTTTCTAAGATTAGTTTTGAACTTCCCCCAGTTAGTTTGAGGTCATGTCCCCGTCTTCTTGATTTTGGTTTCATATTGAAAAGACTGCCCTCCTGAACCTTATTCACCCCCTTGAGGTATTTAAAGGTTTCAATCATGTCTCCCCTCTCCCTTCTTTCCTCCAGACTGTACATATTAAGTTCCTGAAGTCGCTCTTGATATGTTTTATCCCCCAGACCTTTCACCATTTTTGTTACCCGTCTCTGAACTCGTTCTATTTTATCAATATCTTTTTGTAAGTGAGGTCTCCAGAACTGGACACAGTATTCTAAGTGAGGTCTCACTAAAGATCTATATAGAGGAATCAGAACCTCCTTCCTCCTGCTGGTGATCCCTCTACTGATACATCCCAGAATTCTATTTGCTTTTCCCACTGCCTGGTCACACTGTTTGCTCATTTTGCAATCATCTGAAATAAGCACCCCCAAATCTTTTTCTTCTGTAGTGCTGGCTAACACTGTGCCCCCAATGCTGTACTCTCTAAGTGGATTCTTTTTCCCTAGATGCATTATTTTACATTTAGAAATATTGAACTGCAGTCTCCACTGCTTTGACCAATCTTCCAGCAATGCTCAAACATGCCATGGGTATATGTGAAATTACACCCCAAAATACATTCTGCTGCTTCTCCTGAATACAGGGATACTACATATGAGACTTTTTTGTCGGTCTAGCCGCACACAGGACCCCGAAAACCAAGCACCGCCTTCAGGCTTTCTAAGGGCGTAAATTTTTGATTTCACCCTTCACTACCTATCATAGTTTCTGAGGCCATAAAATGCCTAGATAGCACAACCCCCCCCCCCCCCAAATGACCCCATTTTTAAAGTAGACACTCCAGGCTATTTGCCTGGAGATGTTGAGTATTCTGCAGACTTTTTGTCACAAAGTTTTGAAAATTGAAAAAATAAAAAAAAATACATTTTCCTTTACTTTCTTCACTTTTTCAAAACAAATGAGAGCTGTAAAATGTGCCTCTTAGCAAATATCTTGGGGTGTCTACTTTCCAAAATGGGGTCATTTGGGGGGGGGGGGGGGTTGTGCTATCTTGACACTTCAGGGCCTCCAAAACTGTGATAGGTAGTGAGGATATGAAATCACCATTTTACGCCCTTAGAAATCCTGAAGGTGTTGATTGGTTTTCGGGGTTCTGTATGCGGCTAGGCTCTCCCAAAAAGTCCTGGTATCCCCATACTCAGGAGAAGCAGCAGAATGTATTTTGGGGTGTAATTCCATATATACCCATGGCATGTACGATACGTCATTTAGTGACAACTTTGTGCAAAACAAAAAACAAGAAAAATGTCACTTTTCCCGAAACTTGTGACAAAAAATAAAATATTCCATGGACTCAACATGCCTCTCAGCACATAGCTTGGGGTGTCTATTTTCCAAAAATGAGTCATTTGGGGGGGGTTTGAGCTGTCCTGGCATTTTATGCCCAACATCACCCACTCTTCTAACCACTTGAACCACCAAGTCCTTTCTGACACTTTTTGTTTACATGAAATTTTTTTTTTTTTGCTAGAAGGTTACTTTGAACCCCCAAACAGTATATATTTTTTAAAGCAGAGGCCCTACAGATTAAAATGGTGAGTGTTGCACATTTTTTTTTTCACAAAGTATTTGCACAGCCATTTTTTGAACACAATTTTTTGGGGAAGAATACACTTACTTTGAATTTTAATGCACAAAAACACACTACATTGCCCAAATGTTTGGTGAAATATAAAAGATGTTCTTATGCTGAATACATAGATACCAAACACGACAGGCTTTAAAATTACCTACACCCGCGCAGCGGCGACAAACTATATACATTTTTAAAAGCCTTTACAGGTTACCACTTTAGATTTACAGATTTGCAATTGCTGTTTACATATGAAACAAGACCGACGCTTGTGTTCACCTTTGCGTGCATGCACAGGGGGACAGGGGTCCATTTTTTTTTAAATTATTCATTTTGCTTTTTATTTTATTTTTACACTGTCCCTTTTAGTTTTATTTTTTTTTATCATTTTTACTTTTTTGTAATTCAAATATCGCCTATGATAAAAATAGGTAGTGTCAGATTTTTTTTTTTTTTAATTTGGGGTCTATTGGACTCTAGATCTCTCCTTAGCCCTTAAAGCATCTGACCACACCAAGATCAGTATGATGAGATGCTTTCCTAATTTCCCAAAAATATCCAAAACCGAATGAAATGCTGGTAGCTTCCAGTTTCTTAAGCCATAGAGATGATTGGAGCCATTCTAGTCTTCGTTCAGCTCTATGGTCAGCTGGCGGAAGCACCGGCCGCATTCTCGCATTCCCCAGTGGGACAGGAGAGCCTGAAAAAAACACTCAAAGACCAGCAAACATACTAGTACGTCGCTGGTCCTTGTTGGGCATATGTTGTAATGTTCTTTTTTATCATGCAGCCTGTGGGTTAAATGAAATATAAGAATTAATCAATTGGTCGGTGCTCCCACCATTAGAAAACCGCCCTGCATCCACCCACTTCTAATGATGGGCATAGCACTGTTCTAAAAATATATGCCAAAGCATAGGGGCAACTGCCCCTATGTCCACCCCCTGCCCCTATGCTATGGCATATATGTTTTTTTTTAACTGTGGCTGAATAACATCTCGTGGGAGCAAACGCTGTTGCTGTCAAGATAAATAAATCATTGCTGCAGCTGAATGGCATATCTGAAAAGTAAAAAATGATTAATAAAATACAGTAAACAGTAATGTATAAAAAAATGACATACCTGTAAAGAAAACATTATAAAACACAGTAACAATAAAACATTACAGGTAAGCAGTAACGTATAAAAAAATTACATACCTGCACAGAAAACATGATAAAAAACATTAACAATATAGAGAGAGAACAATAAAGAGAGCAGAGAGGGAAAACAATAGAGAGAAGAACAAGAAACCGACAACTGTTTTTGCCTTTTTTATTTTTTATTTTTTTTATAACTTTTTTTATTTCTTTAGTGGTTTTAAAATTTTTTTTTTTTTGGTACGCTTTTTTTTTAACAGTAACAATCCAGGTTAGGATCTCTCAAAATGTGGTGACATCTTTGGAGACCCTGTCACAGTGTTCCCCATGCCTGTGTAGTGTTGTACCCTATGCTAGTACTCAACTAGTGTGTGGTAGCGCTGGAAATAGTCACCGATGCAAAGACCAGGCTGGTCAAGACAGGAGAGACAATAAAAACGGGTGTCACGACTGTATCCGCGTCGTCTGCAGACACTTGCTGAAAATGCCGCTCACGCAGCCCACTCACTGCATTTGGATTGGGAAGTTGGGGTGCAGCACTATCTGGAAACAGAAGGGCTTTGACAATCTCTCCCTGGAATTTACAAAAGGATCCAGTCCGTCCTACTGCTTTGTATATAACATTCAGCGTTCAGCAAAGCCGATTGGAACAGGTATACAGACACTTTTTTGTACCAGCGTCTGGCTTTACGGGCTATTAAGTACGGCACCAATAACTGGTCGCTGAGGTCCACCACTCCCACATTAAGATTATATTCCTGGACACAGAGGGGCTTCTCCACAACACCAGTCGCTGTTTGAATTTGGACTGCCGTGTCTGCGTGAATGGAGGACAGAAGGAAAACAGTCTTTGTATCCCTCCGCTTCACTACAAGCAAATTACTACTTCTCAAGAAGAATCTCTCCCCCGTCTAATGGCCCGTAAACACGGTGCAACTGTCATACAACAACGGTGGTACAACAGCTTGTTGTACGATAATCCCACCGTTAGTACGCACGATTACAACAGCCGACATTCAACAGTTGTACAACAGAAGTTGGCTGAGCAAACTAGAAAACTTTTGTTGGCCAACAAGCCATTGTACGACTGTTGACTCGTGTGTACAGAAGTTGGCCCAACAAAAGTTGAAAGTGCAAACATGCATGCTCTGAATCCAGGAAGTGCTCGGTCGTGTAAACCTGTGTTCCTAATTCACAAATCACATTCACCTGAACTCCCTCGTTATAAGCTCATAACACGTCTCTACATTCAGCTTTGTTGGCCGATTACTTGACTCATGTCAGTACGCTAGACACAACCGCCAACAGCCGATTGTTGAACGTGCGGTCGTACAACAGTTTCACCGTGTGTACGAGGCATTAGTCAGGGTTCTACCAGCCGTTGGGAGAAGCCCCAGCGATTAGATTGGAGGTGACTAAACAGCGGCACTCTTGTATAGTAATTGTCCAAGTACAAGTGGTACCCCTTTTCGGATAAGGGTGACACCAAGTTCCAAACAATCTTGCCAGCACTCCCTGTGTATTCCGGGCAGTTGGAGGCTCCATGTGACTATCTTTTCCCTCGTAAACCATAAAACTACATGTACAGCCTTTGGCCCTGTCACAGAGCTTATACATCTTGACCCCGTATCTGGCACACTTGCTGGGGAGGTACTGCTTGAAAGCAAGATGTACAGAAAATGTAATCAGGGACTCGTTTACATAGTCAACTTGATTGGGGATATACAAGGCTGTGAATTTTTGGTTGAAGTGGTTTAGGAGGGGCCGAATTTTGTGGAACCGATGAAATCCAGGGTCACCCCAAGGACGACAGAGTTCATTGTTATTAAAATCCATGAACCTCAAGATCTGTTTGTATTGTGCCCTGGTTATGGAAGCAGAGAATACGGGCATATGGTGAATCGGGTCAGTGGACCAATATGAACTAATACAGTGATCACAGGTGATAGGGGGGGGGGCAATGCCGGGGAGGATTTGGTGAAGTTGGTTTTTAAGTGTCGGAACATATAGGGGTTAGTTCAACTGATACATTTGCTCAGGGACTAATGTAAAAGACATGTAGAACGAAAGTTCGTCATGGAGGGGTCGTTCACACGGTCTATGCCCCAGTTCTACATATTCGAGACACTGTCCCGGTTTCCGACATGTAC
>BLSH010334420.1:443844-463642 GCA_018402905.1 Glandirana rugosa | reverse complement strand
CATATACTTCTTTTTTTGAATAGGCCTCAATACAAAAAAAAAATACCATGTTGGCTACCTCCTCCTACTCCTCTACCACCGCCACTTCCACCTACACTACCACGGTCACGGCCTAGTCAACCTCTAGGCTCCTACTCCACATCCACCCCCCTTCCCATTTTTTTACTTGATTTTAATTTATTTTCCCTATCCCCATTTATTTGTAGGGCACTTGCCCTAGTTTGAAGATGATTTTGGAACAGTTATATGGTTTCTACCGTTAATTAATACTTTTCAGACACAGTTTGAAGATGATCCACATTCACCTCCATTTTTGCTTTTTTTTGTTTTTATTTTTTTAAAAATATTTAAAGTTATTTCCCTGTCCCCATTTTTTTTGTAGGGCACTTGCCCTACCCTTACCCCCATTTTACTTCCTTTTGCAGCCCTCTGGGGCTTTCCAGGACTTTGCTACAGCCATTTTTGTGCCTAAAAGTTCGGGTCCCCATTGATTTCAATGGAGTTCGTTGTCCGTGCGATCGTTCGGGTTCCGTCCGGACCCAGACCCGGACTTTGTCCCGAAGTTCGGACGGACCAGCAGAACCCGAACGTCCAGGTGTTCGCTCAACTCTACTTAAGACCACATCGCCAATACGCAGCCGTCTATTTGGACAATGTAGTCATCCACAGCCCAGATTGGGAATCCCATTTGCCCTGGGGTGCAAGCAGTAGTAGATTCTCTTAGGAAAGCAGGACTCACTGCCAACCCCAGAAAGTGTGCTGTAGGTTTGGAAGACGCCAAATACCTTGCCTACTTTATTGGTCGGGGGCTGATCAAACCTCAGATCAATAAGATTGAGGCAGGTCAAAAGTGGCCCCAGCATATAAATAAAAAGCAAGTTTGTGCATTTCTTGGGATCACAGGGTACTATAAGCGTTTTATACCCAATTTTGCCACCATTGCAGCCCCACTGACAGATCTGAAGAAGGGTAGAGGGTCAGTCATGATTAAGTGGAATCTGGAGGCAGAAAAGGCATTTCAAATGATGAAGCAAGCCCTTTGTGCACAACCTGTGCTCGTGACCCTAGACTTCACAAAGGAGTTTGTGGTGCAGACGGACGCCTCTGATGTGGGACTGGGTGCTGTACTGTCCCAAGTCAGAGATGGGGAGGAGCTCCCAGGGGTCTACCTTAGCAGAAAGCTCAACAGACATGACAAAAACTATGCCATTGTTGAGAAGGAATGTTTAGCTATCAAGTGGGCCTTAGATGCCCTGAAATATTACCTGTTGGGAAGACCATTCAGACTGGTCACTGATCATGCCCCTCTTAAATGGATGTGATAACAAGGAGAAAAACAGTCGGGTGACAAGGCGGTTCCTTGCTCTTCAAGCATTTAAGTTCACAGTGGAACATAGAGCTGGGAAACACCAAAATAATGCTGATGCCCTTTCCCGTGTCCATTGCCTGGTTGAGACAGTTGCTCAGCCACAGGGGCTTGAGCAGAAGGGGGATATGTAACATTATGAAAGGCGAAGTGATCGATGGACGTTATGTTTCACCTCGCATGCGCTCATTTGCAGGAAACTAAGGTGGAATCTGGTCGGGGTTTTACCAGCCACCTTAGCAGGGTTGGTTCTGGACCAGATTTTGCGTTCCACTTGTGTCCACTAACAGGTGCTATGAACAAACAGGTTTAGAGCAAAGGTTTGCTCTGGCCTGGGACTCAGGATCCATCAAACCTGAGAGAGCTGCTGAACTGAAGTGTGCTTTATGACTGAAACAAAAGGTTTGCATTGTCTTTGTTTTGTGGGTGACTGGTCACCACTCAGTTAGGAAAACTGGAAATGTTTAGTAAAATCCTGGATGGCAAGGATTTATATTCTGTTTTGTTTGCTTGATTTTCATGCAACCTTTTAAAATAAAACTGGCTACAAGTCAGCTTTTAAGAAAACCTGCCGTTTGGACTACTTTTTTTCCCAGGGAAGGTGATCCCCATTGAGCTAACCCCCCACACCATATGTTCTGACCTGAGTCATGGCAGAGTTTCCTTCCTGGCTATCCAACTCCACTAGACACTAAGATAGATTCACAGACAGAAATAGCAGAAGTAGATCAGTTTTTTTGTCATTGAACAACTTGATGAAGAACAAACTATGAACCATTCATTCCGTAAATTAGAAAAACTTATGTCTGCTGAAACCCGATTATGTGGGACTTGGCCTCCCTAGAAGAATACCTCAAGGAAAACAGGATTCTAAGAGGTCTGAGAATTAAGAAATTCCACCTGTTTGAAGTGGGGGACCAAGATTTCAAAACAAAATGGACCACTATACTAGACAATGCCTCCAAAGATCTCATGAAACTTCTGGTTGAGTGTAAAGAAGTTTGGCTAGAAAAAAGAAATTGATGCCACACAAAAGGATCTGGATAAACTTCGTAACTTACCAGATTTTGAATTGAAAGTCAAAGGATTCACTAACACTTTGGATGCTCTAGAGCAGTGTTTCTCAACTCCAGTCCTCAAGGCACCCAAACAGGTCATGTTTTCAGGCCTTCCATTATTTTGCACAGGTGATTTGATCAGTTTCACTGCCTTAGTATTTACCACAGCCGTTTCATCTGAGGGAAATCCTAAAAACATGAGCTGAAAGTTTTGAGGGATAAGTTGGGCTATGAAGGGGGGGCAGTGTACAGATGACCGACTTATAATCATGAATTCAAAAAAAGAAAACAAAGTGGAACAAAACATTCCATTATTAGATCATCTTCAGCCATTACTAGCACACCCAAAAGAGTTAGTTTCTCTGACACGGAGGGCAATAATTCTCCTCCTTCAACCTCAATGTCAATAACCAGCCTACAAGAAAGGAAGAGAAAACTCAGGACATCTTTTTGGATGAAAACAACCCTAATCCTCCAAAAAAAACTAAAAAAAAAATGACTTTAACACATCTCTTCAATCAAGGATTATCTAAAGAAACATTGGAGGTTCTGTCCCGTAGTCTGAATATTGAACCAACCCCTAACTTTAACTTATTTTTAGGGATGGGCCGAACTCCCCGCACCAGAACATGCCAACAGGCAAAAAATTAGTGCGAACATTCGAACACCGTTATGAGACCCGAACATGAAAAATCAATAGTGCTCATTTTAAAGGATTATATGCAAGTTATTGCCCTAAAAAGTAAATGGGGACCCGGGTCCTGCCCTAGGGGACATGTATCAATGCAAAAAAAGTTTTTTCAGGAGCAGTGATTTTAATAATGCTTAAAGTGAAACAATAAAATGAAATATTCCTTTAAATAACGTGCCCCTTAGTCTGCCTGTAAAAGGGTGCACCTCTGTGATGTTTAGAACATAGCCAGAGCAAAATGACATCTGTGAAGGAAAAATTGTAATTTAAAATTGCGGCTGTAATGTATTGCTGGCTCCCGGCAATATACAGAAAAATCACTGAAAAAATTTGCGTGGGGTACCCCCCAGTCCATACCAGGCCCTTTAGTCTAGTTTGGATTTTAAGGGGAACCCAGCGCCAAAATTTTTTAAACAATTGACGTGGGTTTCCCCCTAAAATCCAAACCAGACCCTTATCCGAGCATGCAATGCAGCCTGGCCGGACAGGATAGGGAGGGGGACGAGCGAGCGCCCCCACCTCCTGAACCATAGAAGGCTACATGCCCTCAACATGGGGAGTGTGGGTGCTTTGGGGCAGGTGGTGCTCTGCGCCCCCCACCCCAAAGCACCTTGTCCCCATGTTGATGGGGACAAGAGCCTCTTCCCCACAACCCTGGGCTGTGGTTGTGGGGGTCTGCGGGCAGGGGGGCTTATCGGAATCTGGAAGCCCCCTTTAATAAGGGGACCCCCAGATGCCGACCCCCCTATGTGAATTAGTATCGGGTACATCATATCCCTACCAATTCACCAAAAGTGTCAAAAAAAGAGACAATTAGGGACAAGTCCTTTATTAGAAAATAAAAATAAGTGTCCCCGGTTGTAATCCATCATCAATCACGGCACACGACGGACCCAAAAAAAGAAAAAAAATACTGCAACAGCTCCTCCTCAATGGGAGGGCTCCCACCGACTGAGCTCTGTTTCTTGGGACACTTTATTTATATGGCAGGGTGGGGCCACTCGGTGACGTACTTGCATGACCCGCCCACTCTGACGTCACATGACGTCAGAAGGGACGGGTCACTCGCTTACGTTGCCGGGTTGCCCCGCCCTGCCATATAAATAAACTTTCATAACAAACAGCGGGCAGACGGCGGGAGCCCTCCCATGGAGGAGGAGCTGTGCGCGCCGTCTGCACGCAATACAATATGGGGCGCTCTGTCGCTGTGAATGCCCCATAATGTTCTAAATTCGACGAACGGGCGAACACCTGATGTTCGAGTCAAACGTACCACGGGCCCATCCCTACTTATTTTCCACCCTAATAGATGTACATATTTTGGACGCCATCTCACTCTTAAAAAACACTTCCTTGGGACCAACTCCAAATCCAATTACTTCATTTCTACACCTTCATCCTGTGATCATCCATTGGTCAACACTGAGTTTGACTTTCAAGACTTTTGTCTCATCCATGACATGAGTACCTTAGATACTTGTGGATACTCGGGAATCTGGGTGGACGACAAAATTAGACACCAAATCGTTTCAACATTTGCCATTTATAATAAATCAGACTTTTATCCCATACAAGCTAAAGGAAAACAAATGGATACTTTCAAAAAATCTATCAACATGACCTTGTCACTCTAGCTAGATTGATTAACACACCCGTGAACAACAAGCCAGGTTGCCGCCATAATCTCACACTTAAAGAGAGAACACTCTTGAAGAACTTACAGGGTGACACCAGTATCGTTATAAAAAATTCTGATAAAGGTGGAGCAGTGGTCATATTGGATGCACAGAACTACCTCAGGGAAGCTGACAGACAACTCTCAGACACTAATACTTACACCCGTAGAGTTTCTGATCCCACCTCGATTTACACACAAAGCCTAAAGCAAATAATCAACGAAGCCACTTCCCTTGGCATTTTGAGCCCTTTAGAGTCAATCGATCTTGTTCCGTTACACCCCGTCACACCTATATTTCATCACTTGCCTAAGATTCATACACATGATATCCCCATTCAAGGGAGACCTATTGTAGCCAGGATTGGCTTCCTTGGGGAACCACATGGCAACCTCATGGATACCCTTCTACAACCTCTAGTTGCCAGAATGCCTTCCCACCTTCGGGATACTAAACAAACCATACGGGCTCTGAAAGGATACCCATGGGATAATAACTGTAAATGGGTAGCATGTGACGTAAAGTCCTTATATTCATGTATACCCCACAACCAAGGATTACAATCGTTCAAACACCACATGGATCTGTATACAGAATATTCATCAGTACTAAAATGGTTCATTTTGGAAGACATTTCATATGTTCTACACCACAACTATTTTCTCTTCAATTCCAACTGATACATACAGAGACAAGGGGCCTCTATGGGAACCAGATTCTCACCTACTTACACAAACCTATACATGGGGTGGAGGGAGGTGGTCTACATCTACAATGCAGATAATCCCCTTAGAGCCAAATTGTCTTATGACTTGATCCTCATTACTAAATGTGAGCTGTCAACAGGTTTCTTGACTATTTCAACATGAACAACCTAAACCTAAAATTCACTCTAGAAGAACATCTGCTTGAGACCAACTTTCTAGATTTGACTCTATCCAGATCCATTCAGGATGAGATTCAAAACATTCAGGTCAAAACATGCTCATTTAGAAAAATTACTTCTAAGAATTCTCTTCTACATGCAACCAGTTGTCATGCTCCCCACACCACCAAAGCAATACTTCAAGGCCAGCTCATTGGGATAAGACAAAATTGTTCCAATGTAACCGACTATGACAAGGAAGCATGTCTACTTGAACAGAGACTTTGTGAACAAGGCAATTGCAAATCATTAGTCAAAAAAGTTTGCCATCAAATAAGGAGCCTTAATGAACTAACCTCCTAACCAATGACTCCCTTCAAGATATAAGACTATCAAATCAACCAGTGTTTTCACTCGACTACAGTTCACAATTCTCAGAAATAAAGAACATCTATTTTAAATAATGGAATTGGATATGTTGCGAGAAAATCATGAACGATAGGCATCTCTCCCACTATGCATACCTCTAATACCACCACCCATACCACTGGGTTATTCAGATGCAACACCACTAGGTGCTCCACTTGTAATCTCTTACTACCACTTGATTCTCATACTATAATGTCATGCTCTAACAACCTTTCGTTGACCCTCAAACAGTTGGTTAATTGTCATACTAAGTTTGTTATTTACATTACTACCTGCACTGCATGTAAGATTCCATACATAGGTAGAACTATCAGAAGCCTCAGTGACAGAATGACAAACCACTTGTCAAACATCAGGGCCAACAAAAACACAAATATAGCAAAACACTTTCACTGATTTCATCAACGAAATACAGAGACCTTTAAAGTCCAAATAATTGACAAAATCAATTGCCAGATTTGTGGTGGTGATCGTTTTTTCCCTTCTCTGTAATAGGAAAGTTTATTGGATTTTTAGGATGGATACAAGGATTCTCAAAGGCCTAAACCATGAGTGGGACATCACCCACTATTATGAATGAGCGTCTCATCAACAGTACCAATATCATTAACACACTGATGTGCTGCCTTATTTTTGCTAACTACATATAATCTGAAACATATGTAAATATACATATATTTTTTCAAACTTTTTTAAAAAAATTTTGAAACACACAACAGGCACAGAGAAACAGATACATTGGTAAAAGAGCCAACAATGCTCAATCATTTGTTCAATGGTAGCAGCAGGTACATTAAACATATACATAAAAGTGTACAGACAATGAATATGTATTTGTGACATACGAAGATATAGCGTGGGTGAATAATAATCCATGACATACAGCCATTAGATCAATAAACAAGCGTAGGTGCATACATGTATAGTCAGAGATCTGCGCATGTTATAAGTTATGTGGGTGGTGGTATAGTTTTATTGGAGTCTACCCAGGGATCCCAAATTTTACTAAACTTTTTGGGACATCCTCTAGATTCATATGTCATCTTATACAATGGAAGTGCTCGATTGTTAAGTGTAAGCCAGCAGGCTACAGTGGGCACCGATTTCCAGTTCATAGTGATCGTTTTCTTTGTGTAAAATAAAGTCACGCGACGAAAAGTCTGTGTATTTTTTGGTGAGCCTTCCTCTTCATCTATTTCTCCAAGCAGACATCTCAGAGAATTACATATGTTTGGTATTAGCACTAATGAACCAAGGAAATCAGTGACCTCCGACCAGAATTTCCTAGTTGGCGGGCATTCCCATACCATATGAAAAAATGTAGCATCAGCCTCATTGCATCTCGGACACTCAGAAGAAGATAATCTCTGCAACCGATGAAGTAAAGAGGGGGTATAAAATGACCTGTACAATAGCTTACTTTGTATGATCTTGTCTCGAGAGGATATGACCGAGGTGACCGGCGGGCGCGATAACTAGTATTGAGTGCGCGCGTGAGCTGCCGGAGGTGCGCTTGCGCACTCACTGTGTTCCGGGGGGGCAGGAAGCGGGTAGGGCAGACCCAATCGCTGCCAGCTACCCGCGATGCCCCCACCCACAGTGAAAGAACGGAGGTCTGTGTATGTAAACACGGATCTCCAATCTGACAGAGGGGGAAGGGCTGTGATCGCAGGCTTCCTGTATAGGGAAGCCGTGATCACTCCCCTCCCTCTGCCAGCCCAGCCCCCATACAGTTAGAACACATTGAGGGAACACAGTTAACCCTTAGAGCGCCCCCTCCAGGTTAACCCCTTCACTGCCAATGGCATTTACTCAGTAATCAGTGCATTTTTATAGAACTGATCGCTGTATAAATGCCAATGGTCGCAAAAAAAGTGTCAAAATGGTCCGACATGTCTGCTGCAATATCGCAGTACCACTAAAGATCGCCGCCATTACTAGTAAAAAATAAAAAAAAATGAAAAACCCCAGAAATTAATTCTCATCATTCGTAAACGTGGCAACTTTTGCGCAAACCAATCAATAAACACAGATTGCGATTTTGTTTACCAAAAATATGAATAAGAATATAAATCGTCCAAAACCGATGAAAAAAATGTTTTTTTATATTTTTTTTTTTTTGGATTTGTATTTTAGCAAAAAATAAGAAAAATCGTTTTCTTTGCAATCGTTGCTATTTTTTTTGTTTATAGCGGTGATCAGAAATGACGCAAAGGGGATCAAATACCACCAAAAGAAAGCTCTATTTGTGGGAAAAAAAGGACACAAATTTTGTTTGGGTACAACGTCGCACGACCACGCAATTGTAAGTTAAAGCGTTGCAGTGCCAAATCGCAAAAAGTGCTCTGGTCCTAAAGTGTGAAATCCTTCCGGGGCTGAGGTGGCTAAATGTGGGATTAACTTGTCTCTGTACTGTATGTACCATTCTATGGGAAAGCCACCCAGGCCTGGCGTCTTGTTTTTGGCAAAGGACTGGATGGCTTTCCCTATTTCTTCCTCCGTTAAGCGGCGGCTAACATTGATGTTTGGCTGTCTAGTAATTTTGGGAGAGCAATATCATGAAGGTAATCATCTAATTCGATTATAGTGTAGTGGGCCCTAGTAGAGTACAGCGCAGAGTAGAAAGCAACAAAGGCTTTGATAATTTCTGTGCCCTGCTCCACCACCACTCCTGCAGAGTTCCAGATCCTGGGGATGCAACAGGGCTGATAGTCAGGCCTAGAGAGATATGCTAAAAGGTGGCTGTTCTTGTCGCCAAATTCAAACAGTCTTTGGTTTTGATACAGTATTCTTTTCTGAGTGCGTTCTAAGAGCACTAAATCCAGTGCTCTGGCTTTAGATCGCCAGATAGCATGGGAATCTGGAGCAGGGGCCGCAGAATAGGCCGTCTCCGCTTTCCAGAGCTCCTTCTCCGCATACGCTAGTCTGGACCGGGACGCCTTACATGCACGCCCTATGGCGGCTGCAAAGGAGCCCCGCATAGTGGCCTTAAAGGCGTCACATACCACAGAAACGGAGGCACTCTGCTCATTAGTACCCCAATAAGAAGTCACTTCGACTAGGCCTTGGTCTGTGACAGCCTGGTCCGCCAGCCATAGCGGACTCAGGTGCCACACCCGAAATGAAGGGGCGCGTCCAAGATCGAGATCCATCATCAATGGTGAATGATCGGAGATCGCTCTCGGAAGGTATTTGATATCCCTAACCATATTGAGCATTGCAGATGAAAGTAAACAAAGGTCAATTTGTGATAACGTACCATGAGTGCCAGAATGACACGAATACTCCGTTACATCTGCATGTTTCCATCTCCACGCCTCTACTAGGTCGTATTGGCTCAAGTAGGAGCATAATGGGGTGGGGGTGATGTGGAGCAGCCCAGTCTATCCAATGAATTATCCAGTACTGTATTATAATCTCCTGCCATTATTAGGGGACCCTCCACTATCCCTAGTACAGTATAGCCAATATTACACACTGAAATGCCAGCTTAGTAAAGGGCGGTGGAATATACAGGTTCACTACAGTATAGGGTTTACCCTGAAGTTCCAAAATGATAACCACAAAACAACCCTCTGGGTCTAGTTTAATTTGCTTAATGGACACTGGAGCAGATTCGGCTATTAAAATAGAAGTGCCCCTAGCAAAGGTGGAGTAGGTAGAGTGTATAGCATATGCTATTTTGGCCCTTTTAAGAGCCATCACTCTAGACCCCTGTAAGTGAGTTTCCTGGAGAAGGATTACATGCGGATTGTGTCTTGCTAGGTATTCAAACATTAGGGATCATTTCACCTTGGAATTTAGGCCCCTTATATTTCAGGAAATAAGGCGCAGCTTAGACATGGTTGTATGAAGAACGAGATTAACATAAGATATACATCTGTGTCTAACAAAGCATGCCGCGGCTGATAGCCCAGTCTACCAGGGGATACATGCTGAAGATACACATAATCTTTAGAGTTTGTACCTGTGCAAAAGAGAGACTGCGAATAACGGAACAACATTCCTGTAACTTTAACACCCACCCCAACCCTCCTGGCCCTCAAACCAAAACACTTGAGAGCTCTAATTCCAAAACGCAAACTGTAAGTCAGGGGGAGCCTGTCCTTGCCTCTTAATAAGACAAACAATAAGACAAACAAAACAAATGGAGAAGTAAGAGGAGAGCAGCAGTGTGCAAAGCCTCCGCTATGAAGGAGTAACAAATGTGTCCAGGCCCGTAGAAGAAGTTGCCGGATGGATGCCCACCTCATGTTACTCACAAACTGTAGCTTTAATTTGATGTGTCAATTTTAGGAGAAATATAACATTTCACATAGAAATTCCCACAGTTGCACAGTTCTTTAAGAAGTGATAGAGCAGATTGAAAGGGTTCCTCTATGTAGTGAACAAGGGGAGTCTGCAACTGTGCAGATTCAAGGCTTCAGTCAGCAGGGAGGAGTGCGCCGGTTTGGGCGCCGTGGCTCTGCAGGTTCCAGGGTATCCGCCCAGTGTGCAGCTTCTTTTGGATCCAATAGGCTTTACCCTGGTATATGACTCGTAATAAACATCGGTATAGTTACACATCTATATATTCATATTTAATAAATCCTGACATATTAGATGAACATACAGTCAGTTCTTTGTCACTTTGAGTGTCAAGCATGATTTAGGGAATTTATTTCTCTTACATTCCTTTTGTGTTTTTCATACGCAATAGCAAACAACAACAACAACAACAAAAAAGCACATATTTTTAACCAAGAGCAAATCAAAATACACAAAAAAATAAAAACAAAAAAAGCAAATGTTTTATTATTTTCATTAACACACACACACTAATACATTATTTTTTATTTATTGGTTTTATAGAGATTATTAACATCTACACATTTCCCCTTTTTTTCACTCACAACATTATGTATTAAACAAAGAGTAGCACCATAGATGCAATTGCATTGACAGAATGCCCTACTAAACACAACACCTATTACAAGTAATCACATACACCTGCTACCTCTTGAATGAAGTGTGTTGGGGGCGTGGCCTGGTTGGAGTCCAGGCTGAGGTTGCCACTCTACTCAACATTTCAGGACACCTAGATGTGCAACTTTTAGCTGTCACCCCATTGTTCTCTGAAGCCTTATAGGAACCAGGATGGGTTCCATGCCATCAGCACTCTAGCAGAGGCTGCGGAAGCATTGATTACATACCCCTTTACCACCGAGCCTGAGCGCCGCACACACATTTCCTAGGTCACAATCTCTAAGATTAGCTTGAGTCAATTTCCTAAATAAAGAAAATAAAAAGAAGTCTGAGCCAGCCTGCCTGTAAGAGACCTGGATTGGACAAGGGTTCATGCCAAGCTGACCCAGGTCCTGTCCCACTTCTTCTTCAGATGATCTAGTCACCTACCTGTTGTTTTGGAGGGACTCTGTAACTCAGGCCTGTTACCCGGAATAAAGAATGTCCAGTCTCAAAGCATTTTTAATGCTTTACTGCATCCACTCAGATCTAAAAGGCAAGGCATCTCCATCATGGTACACGGTCACATTGTAGGACCTTTGGTTGAGTACACAGTACCATTGCAAGCAGCCATCTTCCTGGATGTTACCAGTCAATCCCCACATGTAGCTTCACACACACACATAGGGTGTTCCTATAACTAAGGCCCTGAAGCTGTCCTGAACTCAGCCACAGACCTACTAAGCGAAGGTCAGAGGTAGCAAGGTTCCTCCATCTTTTACCTGTGTGTCCATAACAAGCCCTTTTGGCAGCCCAGCTGTCCATCCCTGGAAAGGGATCTTCTCCTACTCGACAGAGGACACAGACCTACATAGTGTTTGTCAGGGGTGTCCTGTTCCCGTACTCAAACTCTCCAATCCCCACCCACAGCTGATATTAAAAAGGACACAGACTTCACCCACTGGATCGCCAGAGGAGGGGCTACAAATAAAGAGTGCTACAACTGCCAACATGCCCACTCTTCTGTCTCACTCATTGCGACAAACTGAAAATGATCACAGTACATACCTTGTATAAGTCAAGCTTCCCAGTTATAGCACCTCCAAAAATCCTAATTTATACATAGGACATCTCTTTTCTTTAGTATAATGAAGCATGCACAAGAATACATGGCAAGAAAAGGGTTGCAGTTTTGCCTAAAGAAACTCATTTATGAATGTCAGTCGAATAAATTTTGTTAGCAAAATATAAGCCAACAAACCTACAGCACAAGACTGTTTTGCCACATCAGCATTCACTTAACTTTCACAAAACTGTTCATTCAGAACCTTTCATAATCAAAGTTAATAAGTTTCCAGATAATTCAATAGACATTGTAATGCATCTTTTGTAATCGCCCCTGTATTAATTCTCCAGTCTTAATGGAGCAGCTCCATATTAATTAGAAAATAAGTGCAAAAAGTTTTGTAGAGTAAAAATCTAAATCAGAAAGACGCACTGGGAATAAGAACAGGCTATTTGGAAAGATGGATTCTTGAAGATGCTCATTTGAGATTCAGAGATGGAAGAAACCTAATGAGATTATGATGTTCATCATTAAGTCAAGTTTTCAAACCTGGCTTAAGGGCGTTTCGTTAAGAATTACCCTCGGTGCAGGCTTCATTAATCCCGCACAATCATTTCCTATAGCATCTTAATGAACTTATGTGTACTTAAAGCATATTTGGTTAAGCGAGAGCCCTTGTGAAAAGGAAAATAATAATTTCCTCACTATAAGTGCACCCATTATTTTAGATAATATGAGAGTATTTTGTAAAGTAATCAGCACTGTTTAAGTCATGTCATATGAAAATAAGGATTGCACGGTTTTCTCCATTTGTTTTCATTAACCTAATGCTGGCTAGGTCGATCATGAGTATAACAATATCTACCTGGCTGCTGTAAGTAACAAAACCTACATGCTGTTGACATCATAATTTGAGAAGTCCCTCAGGTTTACATTTTAATAGGTTCCAATGGTAATTTGTCCAGATACTAAATGACTAATTCTTTTAAAATCCTACGCCAAATGGCCTTTGCTGCCACTCACAAGTGCAAGGTTAACTGGTTTTAAAATCAATGAAAAATATTCTCATTCATCCACATACAGCGTGCTGGAGTTCTTAATTTTGAGTTCTTATCAATAATCCTTACAATTCTGGAACATTTAAGCAACAGATGGTTATATATGTAACTATAGGGGGTAATCAAATGTGTCCTCCACCCCTCTCTGGCAATCTCTTCACTGGCTTCCACTCACCCAACGAATAAAATTCAAAGTACTAACAATAATTTACAAAACCATCCACAACTCTGCACCCCAGCTACATCTCTAATCTAGTCTCAAAATACCAACCAAGCCACCCTCCCAAGACCTCCTGCTCTCTAGCTCCCTTGTCATCTCCTCCCATGCCCACCTCCAGGATTTCTCCAGAGCTTCTCCCATCCTTTGAAACTCACTACCCCAATCTGTCGGACTGTCTCCTAATCTATCCATCTTTAGACGATCCCTGAAAAGCTTTCACTTTAAAGAAGCCTACCCTGCTTCTAACTAATACACTGTCTTACTTTCTACATCAGCTCATCCCCCACAGCTATTACCTTTTGTATCAATTGACCCTTCCTCTTAGATTGTAAACTCTAATGAGCAGGGCCCTCTGATTCCTCTTGTACCAAATTGTGACGTAACTGTACTGTCTGCCTTCATTTTGTAAAGAGCTGCGCAAAATGTTGGCGCTATATAAATCCTGTATAATAATAATAATATAGAAATAAGGGTATTAGCTATGTGCTCCTGGTCAGCATCTTTTAACCACTTCCGGACCACCCCATGTACATATACTGCAGCAGGGTGGCCTGGCTGCACAAAGTCACGTACCTGTATGTGATTTTGTACACACAGTGTAGGGGGTTCGTGCGTGCCACCAGATCGCCAATCCCGCTGTGATTGGACACAGTGGGAGCCTATCAGCGAGTCTGGTGGCAACGATCATCTTGTGTTTCACAATCTCTCTTTTCCTCCAGTGTATCAGTCCACCCCCCACACCAGGGGCGTAACTATAGGAATTGCAGGGGTTGCAATTGCAACCGGGCCCCATGGTCCAGGGGGTCCGTGTGCCTCCCTTGTATACCTTAATAGGAGGGGTGGCATTTAGAGGACCCAATCTCCTCCATTTTCTTCTATCCAAGTTACTTGTCTTCTGCTGTTCCCAGGGTCCCTGTGTGCTTCCCTGGTCCCCCCCACAGAGCTGCTGTCTTCCCCCCTCCTCTGTCCTGCCAGCTGCTGTAGAAGATGTGTCATGATGGAGAGATGGGAAATTTGTCATTTACCGACTCCTTTCTTTTCTGGATGAACAGAGTCAGTGATTGGTACCAATTGGTCCATTCATAACTAAAGCATAGTAAACTGTTTTTACTATACTTCCGTTTCTGAATGAATGGGAGGCTCAGTGCACAACTATTCCTGTCCATTCATTCTGTGCAGCTGAGACTACATAGATGGAAATTGAGAGCTGAGGTTTGTTTAGACCCCTGATATCTCATCAAAGCCCCCCCAACAGAGCTCCTAAAAAAAAATGTAACAATAAAATTGTAAAAGAAATAAAATGAAATTGTAATAAAATAATAAAATTAAAATAAAATTGAAAAACTACTGACACCAGTGAGGGATCAGGATTGCAAAGGCTTTTCACCACCATGGGGAGGCCCAAAGATGGCAGAAAGGGGGCCTGCTGCAGAACTTGTGAAAGGGCCCCGCTGCGATACCATAATAAAGGGACCTGCGATAGGAGTAAAGGGCCCCAGGATCAGTGGGAAGAGGGAAGGGCCCTGGCCAGGGGCTCTTCATAATTTCTTGCACCGGGGCCCTGAAGGCTCTAGTTACACCTCTGCCCCACACAGTTAGAAAGCACAGGCACACACTTAACCCTTTGATTGCCCGTGATGTTAATCCTTTCCATGGCAGTGTGATTTATACATCGATCAGTGCATTTTTTTAGCACTGATCACAGTATTGGAATCACTGGTCCCCAAAAAGTGTCACTTAGGGTCAGATTTGTCCACCGCAATGTCGCAGTCCCACTAAAAATCGCTGATCGCCACCATTACTAGTACCAACAATTAATAAAAAGTCCCTAAATATATCCCATAGTTTGTAGACACTATAACTTTTGCACAAACCAATCAATATACACTTATTGTTATTTTTTTTGCCAAGAATATGTAGCAGAATGCATATTGGCCTAAATTGATGAAGAAATTGGATTTTTTAATTTTTTTTATTGGGAATGTATTATAGCAGAAAGTAAAAAATATTGTTTTGTATTTAAAATTGTCGCTCTTTTTTTTGTTTATAGTGCAAAAAATAAAAAACGCAGAGGTGATCAAATACCACCAAAAGAAAGCTCTATTTGTGGGAAAAAAAGACATCAATTTTATTTGGGTACATCGTCGCACGACTGCGCAATTGCCAGTTAAAGCAACGCAGTGCCATATTACTAAAAGTGGCCTGGTCAGGAAGTGGTTAAAACCTTCCGGGGGTGAAGTGGTTAATGGAAGCTCCACAGGAATTCACAGGCATTGATATTTTTTTTCCTGGGGTCCAGCTTTCTCAAAATATATTATAGTTTATATAGCCATATTCCATAGTTGAAAAAATATGCCAGCTATATCATTTCTACGCAAATTCTTTATTTGTAGCAATGCTTTTTTTTAAGTTTTTCTTTTTAATACCATAAAAGACATATAGCAAACCTATGCAGTAGGCATGTAACTGTTATTGCAAATAAAAAAGTTAAAATTGACCAGTGCTGTTGAAGGTCATATTTAGTTCCCATGACTTGGAACTTGACTTGGGTGTAATTGGAAATGATACGTGAAAAGTGGATCTCTCAAACAAATGGCCCAATTGCTTCTTTATCTTGATCAAAATGATCTAGAGTTGATAACTCATGTGGGTTCTTTTTTATACTTGAAATATCTAGTAATTGAAAAAAAGCAAACAATGGAGTGGGCACTTCTACTCTGTAAAATACAAATGCCACAGCTGGATTCTGAAGCTTGGTAATGCATAATTTGACCTGGGCTGCAAAGCAATAGTGAAACTAAAGGCTTTTGAATGATAGTCTAAACAAGTACCAAATCCACTTACTATGGGATGCATAAGCCACCGAAAAAAAGCAAAAAACTTTTCTTATGTTCCCTGATTGAGACAAATCCTCCTTCATTTGTGTATCACACACTTCCAGTCCCAGACACTGCAGATTCAACAAAAGGTGTAGTACTGTCAATCAAGAAATCGATAGGCAGGGCTAGGTGTGGCCAAGTGCTTAACGACAAATTACAGGGTTGTGAATCAGCATTTACAATTTTGATAGCCATGCCCCTTGCAATGCCTACCCATCTCACTGTAGTGCAGGCACAGTCTACATGAGAGTAGCAATGCTGCTCTGAATTCAGGAGCTGTGCACCATCATTACGATGCCTTCAGAGGAGGCTGTATTAGGTGGAATTAACTGACAGGTATTTGTGGAGGAAAATGTGATGCTGAGCCTTCATAACTGAAAGAACTGAAATCTGACAAATGAAAGGGGTGGGTCAGGGACAGTCAGACTTGAAAAGAAAGGGGTAGATGATGCTGTCTTCCGGCCAGGAAATGAGGGGGGAGGAGCTCTATATCGCTTTATCTTTTTAAACACACTCTGAGATGCTCGCAGTGCGCAGTGTAATCAGAGTGATCTATCTCAGTACATTGTGTAAAAACTGAAGTTCAGCTTTAATTATGTATTAATAAGAACAGGGCTACAATCATCTGTGTCTTTTTTAGCTGCCTTTAGAGTTCAACTTAATTCATGGATATTGACTGGAATGTATGGACCAGAGATCATATTTGCTCTTGTACTTTACATGTTTACTTCTTTATTTGACAAATAGTGCATGGATATTTTGAATGAGAATACCATGTTTTACACAGGCAAATTAATTAATTATTATTCTTTTTTTAATTGAATTGAACCCTGAACAATTTTATTTGACATGAGCACACCCATTCCCTTTACTCTGATTCTAAAAGAGGGAGATGATAAAGAATCACTTTATCCAGTTCTTTCCCTAAATAGATCAAACATATTTCTGAAGGGAAGGTACAGATGTAGGCTTACATTAAGCTATATGATGGCAGACTGCTTAAGGAACACAAATGAAACCTTCAAGTCTAAATCCAAGCCATGGATAATAGCAGAATGATCTGGGTCCCCCCAAACACTGAACTGTGAAGATACAGGATCCAAGGAGCTGTTGATACGGCACAGCAGAAATAGCATTTTCAACGTGTTGAAGAAGACCTTATTGAAATCACATAATTTGCTTAGTTTGTTTGAAAATGTGATGCAGTACCCAAAGTATTTTGATAAATAATAATAATAAAAAAATAAAACTATATTATCCTTAAAAATATTATTGGCAACCCCCAATATACACAGTCCCACTTTACATATACAGTACTGTACTTGCTTTCATACAGTATTGACAAAAGTGTACCCATTTATTGTCTGGTGTCCAAACAGTGGCAGCCTGTCCATATGGTGCCCCGAGCCCACCCACTTGTGTGACAATACCAAATTAATATTCGCTATTATCTTCCTGACTCCCCCCTGGCCAATCAGGAAGCAGGTCCTGAGACCCGATTGGCCAAGAGGAGAAGCACGGACTTCCATTCTCCTTCCTCCCACATCATCCAGGCACGCATGTCATCCAGGCATACCTGACACCTTGGCTCGGCTCCCCCGGTCCCCCTGGGTAAGCAGGGCAGACGGACAAATGAGCGAAGGGGGGTTGGTGGGGGACGAAGGGATGACATCATATGTCCTCAGTCTTGAGGCTGCATATCAGGTGTTTCCAGTTTGCATGACATTATCTAGATTGAACTATATACAGATCTAGGTGAATGCTTCCGTAGGGGATAATTTAATGTTAGCAGAAGGGTCTCTGGTTAGGACCAGATTTATGATTGAGCAATAGGGTTACATGTTGGTTTTAAAGGTGGTGTTTTGGTTGGTTATCTGTTATGGTTAATATTTAGGGATCAGGTCAAAAGTTGCATGCTAAGGTTAGGCATCCAATAGTGTCACTGGTCTGTGAGTGGAGTCCTTGGGTGTCATCTGTGTAGAGAGAGGAGGGGTGTCCACAGGCATCATTCATTTATTGGGTCTGTGTCTGTCATCAGTTGAGAGTGTACAGTAAAGTAATACTAAATTAAATTTATACGGTCAAGTTTTACAAATACTGGACTTTATACTTTAAATGTTTGAATAAGTGTATTGCTCAATACATATCTATATTTATTACCAACATATCTATTGGGGGTGGGCCCCTGGTTACGTTCGACTCGAACATCGGGGGCTTCGCCTGTTCAGCGAATCCCGAACATTATGGGGTGTTCGTGGGAAATTTGAGCGCCCTGTAATGCATACCAATCGCAGGGAAATGCCGCCCGCTGATTGACTAAAGCATGCACATGACCAGCATCCTTTGGCCAATCACTGCTCAGCAGGCTCAATCCATGCCCACACTATATATGTACAGAGGCTCTAGAAGTGCTGTGTATAACGTGGAGACAGAGAGGGAGCTTAGCTAGCAGTGTGTAGGCAGTTTAGTGTAGAGAGTGATATATACTAGATAGATAGTGTGATCTGTATACAGTCAGTTAGTGCAGGCAGTGTAAGAATATTCAGTATCTCACAAAAGTGAGTACACCCCTCACATTTTTGTAAATATTTTATTATATCTTTTCATGTGACAACACTGAAGAAATGACACTTTGCTACAGTGTAAAGTAGTGAGTGTATAGCTTGTATAACAGTGTAAATTTGCTGTCCCTTCAAAATAACTCAACAACCGTTGGCAACAAAAGTGAGTACACCCCTAAGTAGAAATGTCCAAATTGGGCCCAAAGTGTCAATATTTTGTGTGGCCACCATTATTTTCCAGCACTGCCTTAACCCTCTTGGAAATGGAGTTCACCAGAGCTTCACAGGTTGCCACTGGAGTCCTCTTCCACTCCTCCATAATGACATCACAGACCTGGTGGAAGTTAAGGACCTTGCGCTCCTCCACCTTCCGTTTGAGGATGCCCCACAGATGCTCAAAAGGGGTTAGGTGTGGAGACATGCTTGGCCAGTCCATCACCTTTACCCTCAGCTTCTTTAACAAGACAGTGATCGTCTTGGAGGTTGTTATCATGTTGGAATACTGCCCTGTGGCCCAGTCTCCAAAGGGAGGGGATAATGTTCTGCTTCAATATGTCACAGTACATGTTGGTATTCATGGTTCCCTCAATGAACTGTAGCTCCCCAGTGCCAACAGCACTCATGCAGCCCCAGACCATGACACTCCCACCACCATGCTTGACTGTAGGCAAGACACACTTGTCTGTCCCGTCATAAGGTTGTACTATTGTTGGAGGTTCTGCTAGTGACAGAACAATTTCTTCGACTCCCATTTCCACTACCTGACCGGTTCGTACAGAGGTGTGGATTGGGGAAAACTCGTAGACACCCCGTAGGAGTTTGCCTTCCACCTCCTCGCGTTCCAGGAATTGAAGGTGGTCCAGACACTACAGTAATACCTCCTCACCTTCTCCTGAGGTCACCGTTGGACACTTCGAGACCACTTGAGGTAAAGGTTCTCCCAATTCCGTCACGACCTTTTATTACCACCGGTGTGTTTTATAAC
>BLSH010334420.1:410295-435553 GCA_018402905.1 Glandirana rugosa | reverse complement strand
TGTGTATAAGAGACAGTTTTCCTACCTAGCAGCGCCCCTGGCCCAAAGTATCATTATTTTGCCTGGCCATCATTATTTTCCATCACTACCTTAACCCTCTTGGGCATGGAGTTCACCAGAGCATCCCATGTTACTACTGGACTCCTCTTCCACTCCTCCATGACAACATCATGGAGCTGGAGGATGTTAGAGACCTTGCACACCTCCCCCTTCCGTTTGAGGATGCCCCACAGAATGCTCAATAGGATTTAGGTCTGGAGACATGCTTGGCCAGTCCATCACCTTTACCATCACCTTTACCCTCAGCTTCTTTAGCAAGTCAGTGGTCGTCTTGGAGGTGTGTTTGGGGTCATTATCATGTTGGAATACTGCCCTGCGGCCCAGTCTCTGAAGGGAGGGGATCATGCTCTGCTTCAGTATGTCACAGTACATGTTGGCATTCATGGTTCCCTCAATAAACTGTAGCTCCCCAGTGCCAGCAGCACTCATGCAGCCCCAGACCATGACACTCCCACCACCATGATTGACTGTAGGCAAGACACACTTGTCTTTGTACTCCTCACATGGTTGCCACCACACACGCTTGACACCATCTGAACCAAATACGTTTATATTGGTCTCATCAGACCATAGGCCATGGTTCCAGTAATCCATGTCCTTAGTCTGCTTGTCTTCAGCAAACTGTTTGTGGGCTTTCTTGCGCATCATCTTTAGAAGAGGCTTCCTTCTGGGATGACAGCCATGCAGACCAATTTGATGTAGTGTGCGGCATATGGTCTGAACACTGACAGGCTGACCCCCCACCTCTTCAACCTCTGCAGCAATGCTGGCAGCACTCATACGTCTATTTCCCAAAGACAACCTCTGGATATGACTCTGAGCATGTGCACTCAGCTTCTTTGTTCGACCATGGCGAGTGGAACCTGTCCTGTTAAACCGCTTGACCACCATGCTCCAGCTCAGTTGAAGGATCTTGGCGATCTTCTTATAGCCTAGGCCATCTTTATGTAGAGCAACAATTCTTTTTTTCAGATTCTCAGAGAGTTCTTTGCCATGAGCTGCCATGTTGAAATTCCAGTGACCAGTATGAGGGAGTGAGAGCGATAACACCAAATTTAACACACCTGCTCCCCATTCACACCTGAGACCTTGTAACACAAATGAGTCACATGTCATCAGGGAGGGAAAATGGCTAATTGGGCCCAATTTGGACATTTTCACTTAGGGGTGTACTCACTTTTGTTGCCAGCGGTTTAGGCATTAATGGCTGTGTGTTGAGTTATTTTGAGGGGACAGCAAATTTACACTGTTATACAAGCTGTACACTCACTACTTTACATTGTAGCAAAGTGTCATTTCTTCAGTGTTGTCACATGAAAAGGTAGAATAAAATATTTACAAAAAATTGAGGGGTGTACTCACTTGTGTGAGATACTGTATGTACCTTCCTAGTGTATATATATATTTTATACATTTATATATTTAGTGTAGACTGTATACAGCTCAGTCAGTGTATAGTACATAGCGTCCATTCAGGCAGTGTAAGAAATAAGAGTATATATATACAGTATAGTTACAATGTTCTGCCACCACCAACACCTAAGTTCCAATTTTTCTGCATCTTTTTGCCTGGGGCATGTCATTACATTTTTTTTAAATAAATTACAACAGCAGGGCCTGTTCCTGCGCCCAACAAGAATAATTGTGAGGGGTTACAATATTCTGCCACCACCAACACTCAAGGCCAACATTTTCTGCACCTGTTTGACTGGGTCATGTCATGCTCTTAAGGAGCCATTTTTTTTTGCAAGTGTCACTTTTTTTTTTATTGCATTTTAGTGTAAATATAAGATCTGAGGTCTTTTTGACCCCAGATCTCATATTTTAGAGGTCCTGTCATGCTTTTTCCTATTACAAGGAATAATTACATTCCTTGTAATAAGAATAAAAGTGACCCATTTTTTTTTAATGGGCAGTGTAAAAGTAAAATATAACAAGTAAAATAAATAAGAAAAAAAAATGAAAGCGCCCTGTCCCGCCGAGCTCGTGTGCAGAAGCGAACACATAAGTAAGTCCCACCCGCATATGAAAATGGTGTTCAAACCACACATGCGAGGTATCGCCACGATCATTACAGAGTGCATTAATTCTAGCACTAGAATGCCTCTGTAACTCAAAACTGGTAACCTGTAGAAACTTTTAAACTTTTAAACTTTGCCGATGGAGATTATTAAGTGCCAAAATTTGTCGACATTCCACGAGCGGGCGCGATTTTGAAGCATGACATGTTGGGTATCAATTTACTCGGCATAACATCATTAAGGATGGGCCCGCGATTCAAGTCGAACGTAAGTTCGACTCGAACATTGGGCGTTCGCCCGTTCGTCAAATTTAGAACATTATGGGGCGTGCGCAGCGACTTCACTGCTGTGGAGAGCCCCATAATGCATTGCATGCAGACGGCACGCACAGCTCCTCCCCGTTGGGAGGGCTCCCGCTGTCTGCATGCTGTTTGCGTTGACAATTTATTCATATGGCAGGGCGGGGCCACCGGGCGACGTAAGCAAGTGACTCCGCCCCTTCTGACGTCATGTGATGTCAGAGGGGGCAGGTCACGCGCTTACATCACCGGGTGGCCCGCAATTCCATATAAATGAACTGTCATAATAAACAGCAGTCAGTCAGCGGGAGCCCTCCCATGGAGGAGGAACTGTTGCCTTTTTTTTTCTTTTTTGACACTTTTTTGTGCAGTAGTAGGGGTACCCGATACCAATTCACATAAGGGGGGTCAGGATCTGGGGGCCCCCTTATTAAAGGGGGCTTCCATATTCTGATTAGCCCCCTGCCCACACACCCCCACAACCACAGCCTAGGGTTGTGGGGAAGAGGCTCTTGTCTCCATCAACATGGGGACAAGGTGCTTTGGGGTGGGGGGCACAGAGCCCCCCCTGCCCCAAAGTACCCATACTCCCCATGTTGAGGGCATGTAGCCTGGTACAGTTCAGGAGGGGGCGCTCGCCCGCCCCCCCCCCATCCTGGCCGGTCAGGTTGTGCGCTCGAATAAGGGTCTGGTTTGGATTTTAGGGGGGGACCCCACATCAATTTTTTTTTTTTAATTTTGACGCAGGTTGCCCTTAAAATCTAAACCAGACCTGAAGGGCCTGGTATGGACTGGGGGGGGGGGGGGACGACTCCACGCAAATGTTTCTGTTATTTTTTTGTATATTGCCGGAAATCGGCAATACATTACAGCCGCGATAATAAATGACAATTTTTCCTTTGGAAATGTTATTTTGCTCTGGCACTGTTCTAAACATCACAGAGATGTGCCCTTTCACAGGTAGACTAAGGGGACCCCCTCAGGCACATAATTTAAGGGAATTTTGCTTTTTTTTTCACTTTAAGCATCATTAAAATCATTGCTCCAGAAAAAACGATCAATTTAAAACCTTTTTTTTGCATTGATACATGTCCCCAGGGCAGGACCCAGGTCCCCATACACTTTTTCTGGCAATAACTTGCATATAAGCCTTTAAAATGAGCACTTTTGATTTTTCATGTTCGAGTCCCATTGACTTTAACCTCGTTTGTGGGTTCGCACACATTTTTTGCCTGTTCGTAAGTTCTGGTGCGAACCGAACCGGGGGTGTTTGGACCACCCCTAATATCTGTGTATATATATATATATATATATATATTTTTTTTTTTTTTTTGTTATGTACTTTTTAAAAAAATATATTTATTGAAGCCTAACTCCAGACATTTTATTGTTTTGGACAGGGGGTGGAAGGTGACATTTCTGCCAGATTTTTATTTCAGTCTGTGACACCCATTGAGTAGATTTTCCTTCACGTCCATGTGATGTCCTTTGGAAAAAATGAGCTATGTAGTAATAGCAGGAAGATGCAGATAACAATAAACACATTGTCAGATGTAATAACCGTTCCTCACTGTACTAAAATGTGTTTAATCTCCCCTAGAGAGATTTACCATCACTTCCTGTCCTGACTCCAACCCTTCTCTGCTCTATTCAAAGAAAAAAACACTTAAATTTTCCTGTACATCCCTAAGCCTTCTCGAAGAATCTGCGAAAGCTAAGAATCCCAAGTCTCACAAAAAGACACTCCTGCACAGGGTAAGGGACTACAGTACTTAGGCCGCATTCACACCTTTGTGCTGTGCACATTGGTGTGCTGCAAAACCATTCATTCGGAATGGCACCCCAGTGTTACCTGCTACTGAATGCACATTGCAGTGCTGAGCAACATGTCTTGAAGTGTTACAGTGTACACTTAACTAACCTTACAGTGATTATAAAGGTTATTTTTTTAAAGTAACAAACATGTCATACTTACCTGCTCTGTGCAATGGTTTTGCACAGAAAGGCGCCAAACCTCCTCTGCTGGGGTCCCCCGTCGGTACTCTCCGCTCCTCCTCTTCTCTATCTACCCCCATAGCAAACAGCTTCCAATGGGGGCAGATGTGTGGGCTCAATTGTGAGCCAGGCTGTGTGTGACCCAGCCCTGCCCCCATTCCCTCCTCACAGGCTTTGACTGACAGCAGCAACAGCCAATGACTTCTGCTGCTGTCAAGTCACCTGTGAGAAAAAAGAGCAGAGAAGAGCTGCTGACTAGCTGAGACTAACCCATGTAAAAAAGATGTATGTACTTACCTATTTTTCAGCCCGCACCAGTGCGGTCATGTGATCCGGCTCCCCTCTGTCAGCCAGCAGGATCTGTAGGAAACAGAGAGAGCACCGACAACAGATGGGCTGATAGGATCCAACGGGTGTTGTCACAGCTCCAGGCTTTACCAGCCATTATTGAGCACTTTCTCCTCTCCCCTGTAGCTGCTGCTGGCTGACACAGGGGATCACATGACTGAAGAGGAGCCGGTTGAAAATGGGAAAGTATATACATCTTTTGTACACAGGTTAGTCAGCATAGGCATTAGGAGGGGGAAGGAGCATTTTTAAGACTAGTTTAGTCTGGAAGTCTACTTTAACATAACGCACATTAGCATGCGCATTATTGCAGCATGTGGATGGGCCCTCAATGTCTGCTTTCAAGTTTTAATTGTTCCATGAAGCAAAGCTACCCATGCATTGTTTCTGGATATTTTTATAGAGCAAGTTTTAAAATAGTCTGAATACTCTAGACAAAACCTTGCTATAGTTGGGTGGTCCACCAAAAGTGCAGAATATTTCCTGAATTGTACCAAGAAAAACGTTTCAGAAGAAACTGGGTGTGAAATACATTACGCTTGTTGGCATTAACCACATAAATATGCACCCTTACATGTACTTATAGACTGAATAAGTTAAAATATCTGTCCACACCTGGGACAAATGGTATGATTATCTCATTTATCCCATAGCTTTATTAACATACTCTCTCATTTATTAACATTTATCTAATTTATTAAAGTGGAACTTTACCCAAAAAGAGAAGTTATGCTCTTCCTCTGACATTCTGACATATTTGCAAATATGTCAGAATGTATAGTATTCTCTCATTTATGAACATACTGTAGGAGTTGCATGAATATCCTGATATTCTAATCCCTTGAGAAGACTCAAAGCTTAGTTTAATAAAGTGAACTCTTTCCTGAACAAGGGTATTAAAGTGGAACTCTACCTGATAATGGAAGCTCTTCTTTTTCTCCAGCCACCCCCCTCCTTTAACATTTTTGGAGTTTATTTTTTATGGAGCAAGTACCTATTTTTGTCAGATACCTACTCCCACTTCCTCGCAGCTTGCCTAGGTGTTTCGAGTGGAAGCCCCCCCCCCCCTCCCACAACCTCCTAGGTCTTGTCACTGGTGTCAGGAGCCTGTGGGTCCATTCACAAAGCGCAGTGCAACTTGATCATGCACAATGGTGAGCCGATTGTGAAGCTCCAGGAAGTCGCAACCGACTTTCTACATCCAAATTGGCGGTGCCGGGGACCCAAAGACCAGTGAAGAGCTGGCTCGGATAAGGACATCGCTTGATCACTGGACTGGTAAGTGCATGTTTATTAAAAGTCTGGCACTACAGTATTTGTAGCTGCTGACTTTTCATTCTTTTTTTCCAGACTGAAGAGCCTCTTTAAGGTGTTGTTGAAGATTGTAATGAAAATATTTAATATAGTGTTCTAAAGTGGATGTAAACACGAAAAAAAAATTCCTGACACTTCTACCTTGTACTGGAGAGGATTTCATGTCATCTGTGCCCAGTGTTGCCACGGAGAGTTAATCCAACTCTGAGTAATGCTCTTATCTTTTTTCAGTAGGAAAAAAACTGACTGAGGGAGAAATAGGAGATGTTTCATCCCGTGCTGTGTGACTGACAGGTCCTGCACGGAGCAAATACAGCCTCACACTTCCCCCTCCCATCTCCTCCAGCTCTCAGTATAGAGCTGGATCGGAAGTCTTGTGACATCACAACTCCACCCACCAAGCTTCAGCATAGAGAGACACCCACTGATTCCAGTGTTTTGCAATGTTGCTACAACTGAAAAGGGTGACATTTTCAAGGTAGGGATACATGCAGGAGGCTTGCATGCACATATACATTAACGCTGTGCCATTAATTTATACTGGGTGAGTGGTGGGTTTACATCCACTTTAAGACACTGCTGGACCCAGGGTAGACATCTCTTGGGGGGGGCAGCTATGCCTCTTTGTAACCCCCAACACATGAAAGCACACCAAAAACAAATATAGATAAAGAAAAGGGTGAGTTACTAACTTTATGTGCTGGGCAGAAGGTGATATTATGCATTGCTTTATTTCATATGATCCATATGGTCCAGTGTATGTAACAATTGCCAACTTCATGAAAAGCTCAGGTTTTCACATCCTGGTATACAAAGTTTCATATAGCATTTGATGCACTTAGGTGCAGGAACTCTGATAATTATTCTTAAACTTAGGACATTAGGTGGTATGGGATGTATATATACTTTCAAAATAAGAAAAAAAAAAAACCTGAAAAACAGAAAAGTGGAACTAGAATAACTGCATACGCATGTGGATCAAGGTGCCAATATTTGAGATTAGAGACTGGGGAAGGAGGGTGCACACATCCACGATCACGATCACGATCAGCAATACATACATATTTAAAAAAAATTGTTAAATAAATACATGGAGTGTTTTCACTCCCACCCCACAGTAGGCTCCTTGACGTCACATTGCAAAAGGACAGAGAAAAGTTGTCAGTTGACAAAAAAGCTACAGTCCCACCTCACAGTTGATAAAATGACTGATATTTCTCATTTTAACACTTACAATATTTTCTACCCAGCAGTTTTCTCATTGAGTACACTTGCTGCCCGAAGGTGCTCTTTAAATTCACTCTCACACTTCATTGGTAGTCTCACCATTTTTTCTTTACTAAAATAACATTTTAACATACATTCTCCATATTTGAATGTAATGTTGATTATAAATTCTCCATATTTGAATGTTCTGTTGGTTATATATCACTTGTATGGGGTTTTTTTTTTCCCCTTTTTTCAGCAAAAAAGATATTAATCAAGTGCCAAGTTTCAAGCAGGCCAAAATTACAACTTTCTTTTCCAGTCAGTGAAAGTACAATATTTTAATTATTCATGATACTTACTGAAGGAGAAGCAAATATCTAAGGTAATAGATGGATCAACACTCGATGCCCAGAGCATACAGAGGCAAAAAGTTAATTGCTTTGTGGAGCTGCCAATTAGAACTTAATTAATTTCATGATAAAATATGGTTTGCAATCATGCGTTTTACGAATAAGAGAGACAGCACAATACGAGGGACTTGAAGGCATATTCTGAATAGATACAGCAAGCTTCTAAAGGAGCGCAGCGAAGAAAGTAAAAGGCTGGGGCTGTCATAGATAGTTCTTGATTAAAGCTTTCTCTGCTGGAGATGAACAACACACCTGAGGCCAGTTGCAGAATAAACACATACTGCTTAATAAGATGAACTACATGAATCGCGTGTATTCTATTTGTTTTGGCTGCAGGTATAGTCAGTTCAGAGAATACATTCTACCACTTCTAGTAATGTAGATAAAAGAATACCTGATGCCTTCATGTTGAAACACAATAAACACAGGACTGAACTGACATCATCTTTTTAATGCTATGTTCACACTATATGTCATTAATGGGTGGCCATAACACTGGTGTCAGACAGCTAACATGGGTTGTGTAGAGCTCTTTAGCACTATTGAAGCAATGTCTTTCTGAGCAAAATTCACATGTCATCCTTCTACTAGACTGTAACTTTCTTCAACTGTTACTTACTTTTGGGGCTCATGCGGTATGCCTCTAAAGAACACTCTACAGTGGACCCAATGTGATGGGGCAATAATCTTTGCCACACCATAATGGCTTGGGGGTGGTCAATACAAGAGCACACAGCTTGTATAACAGTGTAAATTTGCTGTCCCCCTCAAAATAACTCAACACACAGCCATTAATGTCTAAACCTCTGACAACAAAAGTGAGTATACCCCTAAGTGAAAATGTCAAAATTGGGGCCAATTAGCCATTTTCCCTCCCTGGAGTCATGTGACTCGTTAGTGTTACAAGGTCTCGGGTGTGAATTGATGAGCAGGTGTGTTAAATTTGGTGTTATTGCTCTCACTCTCTCATACTGGTCACTGGAAGTTCAACATGGCACATCATGGCAAAGAACTCTGAGGATCTGAGAAAAAGAATTGTTGCTCTATATAAAGATGGTCTAGGCCAGGCATCCTCAAACTACGGCCCTCCAGCTGTTGCGGAACTACACATCCCATGAGGCATTGCAAAACTCTGACATTCACAGACATGACTAGGCATGATGGGAATTGTAGTTTCTGGACAACTGGAGGGCCATAGTTTGAGGACCCCTGGTCTAGGCTATAAAAAGATTGGCAAGACCTTGAAACTGAGCTGCAGCACGGTGGCCAAAATATAGCGGGTTAACAGGACAGGTTCCACTCAGAACAGGCTTTGCCATGATCGACCAAAGAAGTTGAGTGCACGTGCTCAGCGTCATATAGTTACAGTTAGTGAGGTTGAAAAAAGACACGGGTCCATCAAGTCCAACCTATGTGTGTGCTTTTATGTCAGTATTACATTGTGTATCCCTCAATGTTGTGGTCCCTTAGGTGCTCATCTAATAGTTTTTTGAAATTATCTATGCTCCCAGCTGAAACCACCGTTTGTGGAAGAGAATTCCACATCCTCACTGCTCTCACCGTAAAGAACCCCCCACGCAGTTTAAGGTTAAACTGCCTTTCTTCTAGTTTAAGTGAATGGCCGCGTGTCTTTGTGTACTCCCTTGCGCGGAATAGTTTTGTCCCTATTGTGGGGCCACCCACAATACAACCACAATCCAGAGATTGTCTTTGGGAAATAGACGTATGAGTGCTGTCAGCATTGCTGCAGAGGTTAAAGGGGTAGGGGGTCAGCCTGTCAGTGCTTAGACCATATGCCGCACACTGCATCAAATTGGTCTGTATGGCTGTCGTCCCAGAAGGAAGCCTCTTCTAAACATGATGCACAAGAAAGCCTGCAAACAGTTTGCTGAAGACAAGCAGACTAAGGATATGGATTACTGGAACCATGTCCTGTGGTCTGATGAGACCAAGATAAACCTATTTGGTTCAGATTGTGTCAAATGTGTGTGGTGGCAACCAGGTGAGGAGTACAAAGGCAGTCAAGCATGGTGGTGGGAGTGTCATGGTCTGGGGCTACATGAGTGCTGCCGGCACAAGGGAGCTACAGTTCATGAATGCCAACATGTACTGTGACATACTGAAGCAGAGCATGATCCCCTCCCTTCAGAGACCCCGCAGTATTCCAACATGATAATGACACCAAACACACCTCCAAGATGACCACTGCCTTGCTAAAGAAGCTGAGGGTAAAGGTGATGGACTGGTCAAGTATGTCTCCAAACCTAAAAGGTCTCTAACATCCACCAGCTCCGTGATGTCGTCATGTAGGAGTGGAAGAGGACTCCAGTGGCAACCTGTGAAGCTCTGGTAAACTCCATGCCCAAGTGGGTTAAGGCAGTGCTGGAAAATAATGGTGGCCACACAAAATATTGACACTTTGGGCTCAGTTTGGACATTTTCATTTAGGAGTGTACTCACTTTTGTTGCCAGTGGTTTAGACATTAATGGCTGTGTGTTTGGGTATTTTGAGGGGACAGCAAATGTACACTGTTATACAAGCTTTACACTTACTACTTTACATTGTAGCAAAGTGCCGTTTCTTCAGTGTTGTCACATGAAAAGATATAATAAAATATTTACAAAAATGTGAGGGATTTACTCACTTTTGTGAGATACTGTAAGTGAGGGATAGTTCATGGTGTGTGGGTGTAGACAGGGGCCATTTGGTTTACTCCCTTTAAAGTTAGATTTCTTCCTTAACTACTTCAATACAGGGCTCTTTCACCCCCTTCCTGACCAGGCCATTTTTCATTCAGCTTTCAGCGCTGTTGTCCTTTGATTTACAGTTGTGCAGTCATGTAACACTGTAATTTTCTTCACACAAATAGAGCTTTCTTTTGGTGGTATTTAACTGCTGTTTTTTTTTTTTGTTTTTTTTTTGCTATAAAACGAAAAAATACCAACAATTAAAAAATAAAAAACTTTTGGAAATAAGTAATTTTTCTCCTTCACTGATGTGCACTGATGAGGCTGCACTGATGGGCACTGATAGGCACTGATGGGACAGCACTGATGGGCACTGATGAGGTGGCACTGAAGGGCACAGATAGGGTGACACTGATGAGGAGGCACTAATATGCAGCATTGATGGGCACTGACAGGTGGCACTGATGGGCACTGATATGCAGCACTGATCGGTGGCACTGATGGGCACTAATAGGTGACACTGATGGGCGGCACTGATGATCACTGATGGGCAGCACTAATGGGCGGCACTGATGGGCAGGCATTGATGCGCACTGAAAGACAGCACAGATTGGCCTCACTGATGGGCACAGACTGGTGTCACTGATGGCCACAGATTGGGGTCACTGATGGGCACAGAGTGGCATCACTAATGGACCCTGCTGGGGCTGCATTGTAAGCAGGGAACTGATGATCAGTGCCCTTATTACCTTTTCCCATCGCCCCTGATCGGCTCTCCTCACCTTACACTCTGTCAGTGTTAGGCGAGAAGAGCTGATAAACTGTGGTTCCTTGTAGCTCTCTGTCCAGTGCCCTCATGGGACACCGGTTCCCATCGGAGAACTCGTGTATGCTCATACCCGGGCCCCGTTGACATAGACAGTGGGACCCGGCCCCATCCCCTGCTCCCTAGTCACCGGCTTTGATTGACAGCACTGGGAGCCTTTGCCAGCAAAGCCAGCAAGACCCGGACGTGAGGGGAGAAAAGATCTGCAGACGTGCACAGCACTGGATCAAATGATGCTCAGGTAAGTAAAGGAGGGCTGCAGGGGTGATGCTGACACCTAACCATTTTTTACCTTAATACAAGGAATGCATTAAGGTAAAAATGTTTAGGCTTTACAATCACTTTAAATTCTCCAGGAAGTGAGGTCATTGCAGTTCTCTTCCTGGTAAGATCTTATACATGTTGGGGTGGAGCTTAGTGGAGCAGATGGGAGTTGAGCCGTAAATGAATAGGAAAATTGAGTATTAGGGCTTAGGGCTACTAATTCTTTCATTGGTAGGCTTCCCTGATATTGAGTTATGGCTAAAGTACACCTCTCATTCTGGGACAAGGACTTATACGCCAATGAAATGGATATTGTTAATTGCTGTGAAAATATCTGCAAAGAAGTGATAATTAATTCAAGCGTTCCTCAAGTGTTATTAAAAGATGTGGACTGGCTGGAGTATGGGGATTCAGGAAAATGTCTGATACTTGTATGAGAGTGTAGGTTGGGACAGCACATAGTTAGGCCATACGTGTTGGTTGGGTGTATCCTATGTTTATTACACAAGAGAGGAGGTACAGGATATAAAAGTGTTGCAAACTTGATCAGGGAGAACATGGTGACTTGTTACATCACATTGGGAAGACAGACAAGAGGGTCAGCAGCCACTGGGCTTACGTACTATCCTGCATATCTAAGCGCTGCTACATGCTGATGCATGCTTTACGATTGTAAGTGCAATTTTATTTTATCTATTAAAAATGAATGAGTGTTAAACACTATGAGGAGTTCCTTGTTCTTATGAGCTTCCATATTTATGGATGATTCTGGTGCTTACACCTTGGATTGAATGAGGATCTCTGGAGTCAGATACATGTCTGCTGGCCTGAGGAGGAGCTGGGTGGAGTGGTTGCACTATTAACCGCTTCCATACAGGACACTTACACCCCCTTCGTTCCCAGACCAATTTTCAGCTTTCAGCACTTTCACACTTTAAATGACAATTACTCAGTCATGGTACACTGTACCCAAACAAAATTTTTATAATTTTTTTTTCTCACAAATAGAGCTTTCTTTTGGTGGTATTTAATCACTGGTGGGTTTTTTATTTTTTTCAATATAAGTGAAAAAGTAGCGAAAATTTTGAAAAAACCCCACTTTTTTTAGTTTATATTGAAAAATTTTGCAAAAAAGTAATTTTTCTTCATAAATTTGGGCCATAATTTAAACTGCTACATATCTTTGGTAAAAAATAACCCAAATTAGTGGATATTATTTATTCTCTGTGAAAGTTATAGCGTCTACAAGCTATGGTGCAAATCATTGAAAATTGATCACACCTGATGTACTGATCACCTATCTCATTTCTTGAGACCCTAACAAGCCAGGAAAGTACAAATACTCCCCCAAATGACCCCTTTTTGGAAAGTAGACATTCCAATGTATTTAGTAAGGGGCATGGTGAGTTTTTTGAAGTTGTATTTTTTCCCACAATTCTTTGCAAAATGAAGAATTTTTTTTTTTTACACAAAATTGTAAAACAAGTTATTTCTCACACACAGCATATGCATACTTGCAATGACACCCCAAAATACATTCTGCTTCTCCTCCTGAGTATGGCGATACCCCATGTGTGAGACTTTTACACAGCCTGGCCACATATGCATACAAATTGGAGTAGCACCTTCAGGCGTTCTACGAGCATAAATTACACATCTCATTTCTCAGCCACTTATAACACTTTTGAAGGCCCTGGAGCACCAGGACAATGGAATTGCCCACAAAATGACCCTATTTTGGAAAGCAAACACCCTAACATATAATCTATGAGGCATAATGAGTCTTTTGCACATGTCATTTTTTTTCAAACGTTTTTAGAAAATGTGGAAAAAAAATGAAACAACATGTTCTTTAACACAAAGCTGTCAATTTATAAGAGATTTCCAACACATAGCATGTACATAGCAAAAATGACACCCCAAAACACATTCTGCTACTCCTCCTGAGGATCATGATACCACATGTGTGAGACTTGTACACAGCCTGGCCACATACAGAGGCCCAACATTGAAGTAGCACCTTTAGGCGTTCTACGAGCATAAATTACACATTACTAATTTCTCAACCACCTATTACACTTTTGAAGGCCCTGGAGCACCAGGACAATGGAATTGCCCACAAAATGACACAATTTTGGAAAGCAAACACCCCAACGTATATTCTATGAGGCATTATGAGTCTTTTGTACGGTTACGTCTTTGAAAAATGCAGAAAGAAGATAAAAACTCTTTTATTTTTACACAAAAAGGTCAATTTATAAGATATTTCTAACACATAGCATATACATAGAAAAAATTACAACCCAAAATACATTCTACTGTTCGTCCCGAGTATGGCGATACCACATGTGTGAGACTTTTACACAGCCTGGCCACATAGAGAGGTCCAACATGCAGGGAGCACCATCATGCGTTCTAAGAGCATAAATTACACATAAAATATCCTAATGACCTATTACACTTTTGAAGGTCCTGGAGCACCAGGTCAGTGGAATTACCCACAAAATAACCCCATTTTTAAAAGCAAACACACCAATGTATATTCCATGAGGCATTATGAGTCTTTTGTACGGTTCATTTTTTTCCACAAGAAAACGTGGAAAGAAAATGAAAACTTATTTTTTTTTACACAAAGTTGTCAATTTATATGATATTTCTAACACATAGCATGTACATAGCAAAAATGTTCCCAAAAATATATTCTGCTACTCGTCCCGAGTATGGCGATACCACATGTATGAGACTTTTACACAGCCCGACCACATAGAGAGGTCCAGCATTGAAGTAGTACTTTCAGGTGTTCTAGTAGCATAAATTACACATCTAATTTCATTCCTACCTATTACACTTTTGAAGGTCCTGGAGCACCAGGACAGTGGAATTACCCATAAAATTACCCCATTTTGGAAAGCAAACACCCCAATGTATATTTTATGAGGCATGGGCTGCAGATACGTACTCTTATGGGCTGCAGATAGGTACTCGGGTACTCTAATGGATTAGTAAAAGGTACTCGAGGCTGCAGATAGGTACTAATTTCATTCCTACCTATTACACTTTTGAAGGTCCTGGAGCACCAGGACAGTGGAATTACCCATAAAATTACCCCATTTTGGAAAGCAAACACCCCAATGTATATTTTATGAGGCATGGGCTGCAGATACGTACTCTTATGGGCTGCAGATAGATACTCGGGTACTCTGATGGATTAGTAAAAGGTACTCGGGTACTCTGATGGGCTGGTAAAAGTTACTCGGGTACTCTGATGGGCTGAGAAAAAGTTCTCGGGTACTCTGATGAGCTGGTGACAGGTACTCGTGTACGCAGATGGTCTGGTGCCAGGTACTTGGGTACTCAGATGGGCTGGTGAAAGGTACTTGGGTACTCAGATGTGCTAGTGACAGGCACTTGGGTACTCAGATGGCCTAGTGACAGGTACTAGGGTACGCAGATGGGCTAGTGACAGGTACTCGGATACTCAGATGGGCTAGTGACAGATACTCAGATGGACTGGTGACCGGTACTTGGGTACTCTGATGAGCTGGTGACAGGTACTCGGGTACTCAGAAGGGTTGGTGACAGGTACTCGGATACTCTGATGGGTTGGTGACATGTGCTCAGGTACTCTGATGGGTTGGTGACAGGTACTCGGGTACTCTGATGGGCTGGTGACAGGTACTCAGATGGGCTGGTGACAGGTACTCTGGTACTCAGATGGGCTAGTGACATGTACTTGGATACTCAGATGGGCTAGTGACAGGTACTATGGTACTTAGATGGGCTAGTAACAGGTACTAAGGTACTCAGATGGACTGGTGACTGGTACTCGGGTACTCTGATGGACTGGTGACAGGTACTTGGGTACTCTGATGGGCCGGTGACAGGTACTCGGGTACTCTGATGGGCTGGTGACAGGTACTCGGGTACTCTGATGGGCTGGTGACAGGTACTCTGATGGGCTGGTGACAGGTACTCGGGTACTCAGATGGGCTAGTGACAGGTACTTGGATACTCAGATGGGCTAGTGACAGGTACTAGGGTACTCAGATGGGCTAGTGGCAGGTACTAAGGTACTCAGATGGACTGGTGATGGATACTCGGGTACTCTGATGGGCTGGTGACAGGTACTCGGGTACTCTGATGGGCTGGTGACAGGTACTCGGGTACTCTGATGGGCTGGTGACAGGTACTCATGTACTCAGAAGGATTGGTATTCAGGTACTATGATGGGTTGGTAACAGGTACTCGGGTACTCTGATGAGATGGTGATAAGTGCTCGGGTACTCTGATGGGTTGATGACAGGTGCTTGGGTACTCTGATGGATTGGTGACAGGTACTCGGGTACTTAGATGGGTTGGTGACAGGTACTTGGGTACTCTAATGGGCTGGTGACAGGTACTTGAGTACTCTGATGGATTGGTGACAGGTACTCGGGTACTCAGATGGGCTAGTGACAGGTACTTGGATACTCAGATGGGCTGGTGACAGGTACTCAGATGGGCTGGTGACAGGTACTCGGGTACTCAGATGGGCTAGTGACAGGTACTTGGATACTCAGATGGGCTAGTGACAGGTACTAGGGTACTCAGATGGGCTAGTGACAGATACTAAGGTACTCAGATGGACTGGTGACGGGTACTCGGGTACTCTGATGGACTGGTGACAGGTACACAGGTACTCGGGTACTCTGATGGGCTGGTGACAGGTACTCGTGTACTCAGAAGGATTGGTATTCGGGTACTCTGATGGGTTGGTAACAGGTACTTGGGTACTCTGATGAGATGGTGATAGGTGCTCGGGTACTCTGATGGGTTGGAGACAGGTGCTTGGGTACTCTGATGGATTGGTGACAGGTACTCGGGTACTTAGATGGGTTGGTGACAGGTACTCGGGTACTCTAATGGGCTGGTGCAGGTACTTGAGTACTCTGATGGACTGGTGACAAGTACTCAGGTACTCTCATGGGCTAGTGACAGGTACTCGGGCATTCAGATGGGTTGATGACAGGTTCTCGGGTACGGTGATGGGCTGGTGACAGGTACATGGGTACTCAGATGGGTTGGTGACAGGTACTAGGGTACTCAGATGGGCTAGTGACAGGTACTCAGATGGACTGGTGACCGGTACTCGGGTACTCTGATGAGCTGGTGACAGGTACTCGGGTACTCAGAAGGGTTGGTGACAGGTACTCGGGTACTCTGATGGGCTGGTGACAGGTACTTAGATGGGCTGGTGACAGGTACTCGGGTACTCAGATGGGCTAGTGACAGGTACTTGGATACTCAGATGGGCTAGTGACAGGTACTAGGGTACTCAGATGGGCTAGTGACAGGTACTAAGGTACTCAGATGGACTGGTGACTGGTACTCGGGTACTCTGATGGGCTAGTGACAGGTACTTGGATACTCATATGGGCTAGTGACAGGTACTAGGGTACTCAGATGGGCTAGTGACATGTACTAAGGTACTCAGATGGACTGGTGACGGGTACTCGTGTACTCAGAAGGATTGGTATTCGGGTACTCTGACGGGTTGGTAACAGGTACTCGGGTACTCGGATGAGATGGTGATAGGTGCTCGGGTACTCTGATGGGTTGGTGACAGGTGCTTGGGTACTCTGATGGATTAATGACAGGTACTCGGGTACTTAGATGGGTTGGTGACAGGTACTCGGGTACAGTAATGGGCTGGTGACAGGTACTTGAGTATTCTGATGGACTGGTGACAAGTACTCAGGTACTCTCATGGGGTGGTGACAGGTACTCGGGTATTCAGATGGGTTGATGACAGGTACTCGGGTACTGTGATGGGCTGGTGACAGGTACTCGGGTATTCAGAAGGGTTGGTGACAGGTACTCGGATACTCAGATGGGCTGGTGACAGGTACTCGGGTACTCTGATGGGCTGGTGACAGGTACTCGGGTACTTTGATAGGCTGGTGACAGGTACTTGAGTACTCTGATGGGCTGGTGACAAGTACTCAGGTACTCTCATGGGCTGGTGACAGGTACTCAGGTACTGTGATGGGCAGGTGACAGGTACTCGGGTACTTTGATGGGCAGGTGACAGGTACTCGGGTACTCTGATGGGCTGGTGACAGGTACTCGGGTACTTTGATGGACTGGTGACAGGTACTCGGGTACTTTGATGGGCAGGTGACAGGTACTCGGGTACTCTGATGGGCTGGTGACAGGTACTCGGGTACTTTGATGGGCAGGTGATAGGTACTCGGGTACTCTGATGGGCTGGTGACAGGTACTCGGATACTTTGACAGGCTGGTAACAGGTACTCGGGAACTTTGATGGGCAGGTGACAGGTACTCTGGTACTCTGATGGGCTGGTGACAGGTACTTGGGTAATCTGATGGGCTGGTGACAGGTACTCGGGTACTCTGATGGGTTGGTGACAGGTACTCGGGTACTATGATGGGCAGGTGACAGGTACTCGGGTACTTTGATGGGCAGGTGACAGGTACTCGGGTACTTTGATGGGCAGGTGACAGGTACTCTGATGGGCAGGTGACAGGTACTTTGATGGGGTGGGGGCAATCAGTGTGATTGGTGCACACAGTAAGTGGTAACGAGCTGTTACCGCTATCTCCTCTTCACACACGAACGGTGTGTGAAGAGGAGAACTCGGTAACAGCTTGTTACTGTGGATTCTCGTCATTCTGTGACCGGCTGTGATTGGACACAGCCGGTCACGTGGTAAAGAGCCAATATGATAGGCTCTTTACCGTGATCGTGGTTGGGTTTTGTCCGAGGGACAAGCCCAAACCCCGATCACCACGCTGCGCGCACGAGCGGCGTGCATGCCGCTGTTTGTTTTGGTCGGAAGTGAACTGCTGTGATAGGACACAGCCGGTCACATGGCAAAGAGACAATTTTATTGGCTCTTTACCCCGATCATGGAAGGCTGGAGTCCATGGGGGCCCGCATAGCTCCAAAAACAGGAGGACGTCAAATGACGTCCACCCAGGATGGGGAGTGCACCTTCCCGGCGTATTATTACTATACTCCGGTAAGGAAGGGATTAATCTATTATTGACCTTATATTGATAGTGGGATCCACCTGAATAGGTGAGGATACATCTGAATGGGGCACTGCAGAGTGTGAAGTGATACACGTTGGAATGTGGATTTCTTGCACAGAATGCACATTTGAGATTTGAATTACATTTTATGCAGTTTCTTCATGGCAATTGTGTTGAGCACCTGGAGTTTTGCACAGTGGATTGTATATGGGCACTTTAGGGGTATTTACTAAAGCTGGCGAATACAAAATCTGGTGCAGCTTTGCATATAAACCAGTTTGAAGATTATATTGTAAAAGCGTAACTGAATAAGCTGAAGTTAGAAGTTGATTGGCTACCATGCACTGCTACACCAGATTCTAAGTGCTCCAATTTTGGTAAATCTTTCCCTTGTATATTATGTATTGTATACTTATTTGCTAGGTTTGATATATATTATACATATTTAAAGGAGCGCTACACTATTTATTTTTCATTTTGATGTAATACTGTGCTGGAGTGATTTCACAGTGGTGTCAGCTGCTCTTCTCATACACCATTGGTATTGGTGATTTTACATATATCCTTTTATATAATATAATTTGTATCCTTTTATTACTACACTTGTTTTAGCAGTGCTGGGGTACTATCTATATAGTGGGAATAAGTCACTCATCTGACGGTGAGGAGCAGATCCCTCCACAGAACATGTGTCAGGTGACCAGGGCCCCCAATTCACATGGGCCTCAGATGTTCAGCTGGACAATGAGAGCCCTGATTTGGAACCATGGAGCAGACGCAGGGCCCTGTGTGATAAGTGCTTCCAACCAGGTGTGGGTCATTGCTAAAAGTGACCAGGGGAATAGTGAGTGAAGGGTTTAGGCTGCATTCACACAGGGGCGACCCGACTTCGACGCGACTTTGCTAGACAATTTCAGCGCGACTTTCAGCGCGACTTTCAGCGCGACTTTCAGCGCGACTTACAGCGCGACTTCCAGGGACTTGAGGCGACTTTACAACACGACTTTTTCCAGGCGACTTTGCCTTGACCAATCAGAAAAGGGAGGGAGGGGGTTGCTAAAAATAAATTCTATTCTTTTCACTACAAAGTCGCTTTTATTTAGATGGGGGATCCGACTTGGAGGCGACTTCTATTCAATTCTATGGGCACAAGTCGGATAGAAGTCGCCTAGAAGTAGTACAGGAACCTTTTCTGAAGTCGTTCCGACTTCAGTAGTGTACATTAAGACGGCTCCCATTCATTTCAATGGGATTTCAGATGTCAAGCGACCTGGGGCGACTTGAGGCTACCCAAGTCGGAGCGACAGTCGCCCCTGTGTGAATGGTGCCTTACAACCTGCCAATTATGATCAAATGGAAGAAGGTGTGTTTTGTGTGGGCTGAGATCTGTCTCTGGGAAGAGTTGCCAGACCTTGAAACAGCCCTGTTCTGTAGCAGGCCCCCTACTGGAGAGGACCTGTTACATTGGGACAGAGAAACTTTGAGATTAGTCAGGAAAGTTTGCAATCTGCCATAAGGCTTTCTCCTTAGAATCATATAAAAGAAGAAATATATTATAGCAATTTTTTTTAGTATGCTCTGTGAATGGGGATACAGAACAAACATTTTCTCAAATATGAATGAAAATGTGTAAATACACTTTAAGGGGGGGGAATACTTCTATATTGAATTTTCCAGGCCAAATTTTGTTTCTACTAAAATGAGATAGGACGAAAAAGGCTGTTTGTGAAATCCATAAACATACACAGTAGAGTGATATCAGCATGCCTTTGTACATATCTATAAAAACAAAAAACAATTTGTTGGTTGGATCATATCCACCCTTAGACTGATACTTTCTCTTTGCAAATTGCTACCTAAACAGTTTTACAAAGTGACTAAAAAGAGTAACCTTCTATAGTCAAACTTTTACATGTGTAATTAACCCAGTGCAGTAGCTTTGTCTTACCTACTGTCAATCTGCCAGTGATCTTCCCCTCATCGTTACGTGCATTCACAGTCACATTCTGCGATGAATGAAGAAGTAGGGAATTGTCCTGCGGAAGAAAAAAAACTTTTTATGCTGTTTTTCAGCATACGGTACTGGCAAACTTAATTTCATTGAAGGAAGGATGAATGGAAAAATGTACCAAGACATTATTGATAAAAATCTGCTGCCATCTACCAGGATGATGAAGATGAAACGAGGATGGACATTTCAGCAAGACAATGATCCCAAACACAAAGCCAAGGAAACTCTCAAAGAAATACAACAAAGCTGCTAGAATGGCCCAGCCAATCCCCTGACTTGAATCCAATATAAAATCTATGGAAAGAACTAAAGATCAGAGTTCATAGAAGAGGCCCACGGAACCTGCAAGATTTAAAGACTGTGTGAAAGAATGGGCCAGAATCACACCTGATCAATGCATGCAACTAGTTTCTCCATACAGGAGGCATCTTGAAGCTGTCATTACCAACAAAATATTTTGTACGAAGTATTAAATACATTTCAGTTAGCATGTTCAATACTTTTTGCCTGTGTCATTCCATTTTATTACACATAACTTCATTCCTAAACTTATTTGTTTTGGTTTATTTTTATGTATGGGTTGCATGGGTTGTTACCGACATGTGGTGAAAATTTCATGTCAATAGCACCTTTAGAAATATATTTACAGAGAAAAATGGTGACGTGTTAAATACTTATTTTACCCTCTGTATATATTGAGCAAAGATCATCATGAAAATTAATACAGTGAACATAACACATTTAGCATTCTTTTGGGTTTGATACTTTAACGTGTTTGTAAAGTCACCATGTGACTTTACATGTATCTAATGCAAATATGCAGCCATTAACAAAACTGTATGTGTTTGTTAGAAATGAAAAGGTTAAATACCGTTTCTGACACCGCAGCTGTGCGGTCATGTGATCCCCCTGTGCTGGCTGGCCTCAATCTATAGAGAGAAGCAGGAGGGGCCAAGATTCCCCAGTGACGTCAACCAGCCAGCAGAGGGGAATCTCAACCCCTCCCGCTTCTCTCCTTAGATCAAGGCCGGCCAGCAAAGGGCGATCACTTAACCACACAGCTGTTTCTAACAAACACATACAGTTTTGTTAATGGCTGCTATCTGCATTAGATACATTGAAATGTGCTGCATTATGCAGCGGAATAGAGGTGGGAAGGGCGGGGAGGAAACACTCTTATGCTGACAGGGAGGAAAGGGGGAGAAATTGTCAGAGGAGAGAGCTGCGGATGACGAGGCACGTAGACTGACCACAGTAGTCAGGGCTCAGCAGCCATGATTGTCATGGTCAGCAGTGGCAGGGAGACTCAGGAACTGGCAGGATCAACTAGGTTTATTACATGTTAGGAAAAGAAGAATTGCACAACACAAGCACTGTGCTGTTATTCATGCCTTAAAGGAACAGAATATTAGTTTGTCTTTTTTTTTTATGTTATTCGCACCCCTCCCCTGGCAGCCAGCTTTCTCCTCCTTTGTCCAACGTTCTAGAATATGGGAGAGCCCCCCATGTCCTCCTGGACAATGCTGAATTATTGGGCCTGCATTGTACACGGTGAGGTCAGAGAGCTGCAAGTAATCCAGTAGCGAAGTAAACGGCTTCAGAGTACTGGTTACACAGAGAGGAGGGAACCTGCAGGAGTGAGGAATAAGTTAAGTATTTTTATTTATTCCATTCCACCTTGGCTAAATAAGGACTTAAACCACGCACTGTGATTGGGGGGGGACCCCACTGCATGGTTAGTTTTACGGAAGCTAAGAGTTGGCCTTCAATATAAACAATCTACCCAGCAACTGTTCCACATCAGTGGTAATGCTATAATTCATAACCAGAGGTGTTTGGTATTAACTGCGAATATAATTGAGGGTGCCACAGCAAAATAAAGAGAATGTTTTCAACAAGACATTTATTACAATAGATTAAATGTCACAAAGGAACATACAGAGTATAAATCACACTGGATTTAGTTAAAAATCAGCCTTCTATGATCATCAACAGTTTTTAAAAGAGACATTTAATCTATTGGTCAAAATACCTGCGGAGATATGTTATTCCACAATTAAAGAATATAAAAATAATTCTGTAGCCAGCAAGAGAAAAATGCTAACTGTTCAAAATAAAACAGCATAAGTGAATAAACTGTAACAGAGAGGGCAATTAATTCATTATGTCAAAAGGACTGTGTAGAACGATTTAATTTGTTCAGTAAATATCCAGCTCACTAGAGAAGTACAATGCTCACACCTCATTAGCTGCTGCTTTCCTGATTATTATAGTTACCTGATATTTCATTATCATTTAATAAAGCAATCTAGCCTTGGATTAAACATACTTTAAAGTGTATTTCCACATTTGCAGTCAAATTTGAGAAACCTCCACTATATATTGGTTATGTGTCCACATTCACACAGCTCCTAAAATACCTAAAAATAATATAATATAATATATATATATATATATATATATATATATATATATATACATTCACATGTATATATATATATATATTATATATGTATTTCTTACCTGTGAAAGTGTTTATTTGGAGCAGGCCTTAGGCAGATATTAAGTTAAATAAGAGGAACCTCAATCTGTCCCCACTGACTTTCCCCTCATTAACATAGCATGCAGAAGACCAAATTCTAGATTTTTAATTAATTTTTTATTAGGACAGATAGTGCTCAAATCTAGTTTACAACTGATAATAGCACAGTACAGACAAGGTTAATTATGGAAACCCTGCATATGGATTCATACATAGCAGAGGAAAGTGTAAGCAATAACTCCAGGACCATCATTTATGGTTAAAACAGTGTTTGGCTCCCCCCTCCAAAAATTAAAAGTCAGCAGCTACACATGCTGTAGCTGCTGACTTTTAATATTAGGACACTCACCTGCCCAGGGTTTCCGTGATGTTGGCACCCAAGCCAATGCTTCCAATGTGGCACCGGAGGGGAGGGGGGGAGAGATAAGCGGAAGTTCCACTTTTGGGTGGAAATCCGCTTTAACACTAAACCAATAACTGGTTAGGCTTTTAAAATGTTACCTATTAAACATTTAAAGAATAAGTTCACCTTTTGGAATATGTTACATATTCCATCTGTATTTAGCGTGAAACATGTAACATATTCCAGCAGCCTCTCCCCCTCCGCCCCCCCCCCCGACTGTGACAGGGAGCGGGGGATCTTCTGCTCACACCCGCTGTCACTATTTGAAAATAACGCCACCATGCAATGCTCCACTCACATAGCCACATCATTCATTCAGTTTCCTGTAAATGCACAAATTACAACTACTGTCAGCCATTGCGGCTGATGGCTTTAGCTCTGCGTGGATTGCAAAGTCCCATTGCAGCTTGTAAAATAGTCAGCCCATAGGAAGGTATGCCTGCAGGAGTATGGCATTGTACTCATGATCAACTGATCATGGATGCAATGCTTTCCACTGTAAATACTGTACTTACATGATTAGTTAGGTTGAAAAAAGACACAAGTCTATCTACAACGTAGTAGTGCAACCAATAGAAAAAAAATAAGTAAATAGAAAGGCTCCATGTACACAATCCTATACCCACAGTTGACCCAATAGAATACAAAAAACACAAATAAAGCATGGTCAAAATTGCACCAGCAGGGAAAAAAAATCCAGATTGATCCCTCAGGAGATAATCAAATATTCCCTGGATCAACAATCCCTGACGTTATTACCTATAAATGTTAATATCACTTCCTGCTCTGTTACCTCTTTATTTCAGACCACTCCCCATCACTTTAACTGTTTTCCTAAACCATATATGTTGGATGATGGTACTTGATGGCATACTATAGTTCTGCTGCACATAGGTTTTATTTAATGGCATTGGGTCTAAAGCATCCTGGTGATGTTATCATGCACTGCAAAATGAAAACCTTTGTTCAGCTAATATATACCTGCATTCTATATTTTCCTGATGTATGTAGCTCATAATTTTACATTCACCTCCATGTTCTCTTCCACTATTGCTTGACGCTTTCCTCTCTATGGTTTCTATGCTTCAGTCTCTATATAAAGCATGTTTTCCCTGAATGTTTATGTCTATAAAGACTTACCGCCCTTGATCGAATTTCTTTGGCATAGAGTGGATAAAGGAACTCTGATTCTCCTTCAAGACGAAGACCTTCACTTGTAACTTTCAAATGCCCCATTCCAGCCTGCAAAGCAAACAGAATAAATCAAGAAATCGGTCAATTTTTGTATAGACAACAATAATAGCAGTAAAATGTTTGCTCTTTTTTACCTCCTTTTACCACAAGGACAAATGAATGACAGCAGCAGGTTGAATGAATAAGCCTGGTTTAGAGGTGCGTTTACAGTTTACTTTGGTTTGCTTGCATCTTTCAAACAGAAATGTAGGCAGATATAAAAGATCATTTAAATTCCATCATGTAATTTAAAGTGTTTCTTAATGCACAATTATCAGTCACCGCCAGCCCCTCTATTATACTCAGGCATAGCACACTGCATTAGTCTTTTGTAAAAACAATATCTATTTAGAGCTCTATTCAAGGCAGGTCACATGACCCGCAGCCGCTTTTCAGCTCCGATGGATGGCTTCTGCAGAAGGAGCCGATATCTCCCTCTGACGTCAGCCAGGGAGATCATGTGGCCGCTCAGCCCCTCCTGCAGAAGCCTTGTCTCGCCGAGGAAGACGTCTTCGGTAGGTAGCCTCGACTTTTCGCCGGCGCCCAGTACACTGGACGGAACTTATCTCGAGATTTATCTATAACAAAAATGTTTTCTGA
>BLSH010334420.1:400071-410156 GCA_018402905.1 Glandirana rugosa | reverse complement strand
GTGGTGCGGGCCGGGGGGGGGGGGGGGAGACGGAGACACACAACAAGGAGCTGACAGGCAGGAGGAGGGGCTGAGGGGGAGAGATGAGAGCAGAGCAGGGCTGCGGATGACATACGGACGTCTCAGACAATGATGGTCAGCAGCCCTGATTATCTTGGTCAGAGCAGAGAGGGGGTACGGGAAGTGGCAGATGCAGGTTTTGGATAGAGTAAGGGTGGGTTATAACCCTTGTTAGGTTTATTTATGCCATCTTTGTCCTATTGGGGAGATTTACTTCACTTTTTGTCCCATAGCCAAACAGAAGATGAGAAGAAATTCCTGCAAATTAGGAGAATCTCTTGGGGACCCCCAGGTCATCAGAACTAGTGTCCCTATTGTCCCCTCTATTACCTTTCTGGGGTCAACCCAAAATTTGGAATTTTCTTTAACTTTCACTTTCAGTTATCATGGTAAACAGGACAAATGAGAAGTGAATCTCCCTAACGGGGGCACAGATAGCAATAGAACCTGACAGGTGTTCTAACCCCTCTCCACTCTGTACAACACTAAAAAAAAGTTTTGCCTTTAGTTATACTTTAACAGTAGAAATGTGTTATAGCAAGCAAACCAGGGACCAAAAAGTTAAGTTTAGTAAACCCATGTGGCATGTACCATAAATTGGGGTGAGTTGACTTATTTTGGCAAAATTGATTTTGCCTCAAAATTACTGGTTATGTCAACAAAAACATTTCAAAATGAAAAACTCAAATGTTCCCATTAAGCTGATTAGGCAATATTTAATTGAAAGAAAAAAAACGAATTTTCAACTTTTTTTTATTTACATTGTGTTTTTTTTTATATTCAGGGGTGGGAGTGTATTTAGGGCATTTTATTTCATTTGGTGATCTTTGTATTTGTATTTATTGTGTATTTGATTATTTTTGTGTACTGTTGGATTAATGATGAGGCTAATTTGGGGCCGTTTTTTGTACAGAAAGAGATTTGGGATACAGTAGTTCAAAAATTAGCTTTCCTAATCTACAGAAGCTATACCCTGCTGCACCCATCACTAATTCTGCTCTCACAGCTGAACACCCCCTATAGGCAAAGACAATTTTAACATTTCTGCTTTGGGCCAGTGAATTCAGCAATAACTTTGTCATCAAAGTAGTACTTTTTTGTCTTGTTTTTAGGACAAACCATGAATTTTGTAGTGATATTTGCTTGAAATAAAAATTACTTTTTTGTGCAATCCATAAACAAAAAATTAAAAATATAACAAATTATCCCTTTACTATGTTGGTCAAGTGTTAGTTATTGTTGAAATGAAACTCCCATGTATAATTCCGGTACAAAGCTCATTATTTCCTGCAAAACAAGTAGAGGGTTTTTCTTTCTATTCTGCACTTTGTTTTTAAAATGCAACCCTAAAAAAAATTAACATCCAAAAGAGATAAAAAGTCTAAATATAAGCAGTTAGAAAAAATAGGAATAAACAAAAAGAATCCTCAGGAAAATAGTCATGGGGGGGGGGGGGGTAAGTTACGGTTGATTAGGGTATACCCATTTTTTGACACATCTAGTGTTCAAAACAGGTTTAAACCACCAAAAGCACCTTCTCCTTTCAATTTAATGCATTTTGACCTCAATGTCACTAAAATCTCCCTATTTTACTGAAATTTTTGGGATTGATAACTCATTCTTAAAGTGGTTTCCAAAGGCTGAGGGTATTTTTACCTTCATGCATTCTATCCATGAAGGCGAAGAACCTTCTGTGTGCAGCCGCCCTCCCCCCAGCCCCCCAATCCTTACCTGAGCCCCTTCCGATCCAGCGATGTTTACAATAGCCTCAGTTGTATGAAGACTCTCCCTCCTCATTGGCTGAGATAGCAGCGGGAGCCCATTGGCTCCCTCTGCTGTCAATCACAGCCAGAAAGGCAATGAGGAGAGAGTGGGGGGGGGGTTGTGTTTCATGGACGCATAAAGCAGTGGCTCGGGACTGAGCACTCAGCGATACCCCAAGTGGATTGAGGGAGCACTGATTGAGAAGCCAGGAGTTCCGGTGGGGGAACTGAAAAGAAGAGGATCGGAGCTGCTCTGTCCAAAACCACTGCACAGAGCAGGTAAGTATAACATGTTTGTTATTTTAAAGCAAACCTACCTGGACAATGCAGCTCTACAATTTGTCCTGGTATCCCCTTGGATATAAAATTACTTTGTGTCACCAGCTTTATTATATAGAGCTTTGTCCTCTGCAAGAGATTCTGTGACACTCAGAGCACCAAGTTCATCATAAAACGAATCAGAGTTTATGTAAAATATCAGCAAGTTCCTACTTTAAAGTCTTGAATTAATAGGGTATGTTTGGTTTCAAATGCTGCTTTATGCCTTGATATACCTCTTTAGATCCATTCTTTCCAGACAGCACAGTCATCTGCTGATTTGGCACAATCCACAGTCTATTTAACTCTTAGATAAGACATAGAAGTTTAATCAAACGCAACTTTCCTAAGACCTGTTTTTGAGAAGAACTAACACTGAGTGAGGGAACATGAAAAAAACAGAAAGCTAAGATTGAGAAAGGACAGAGGGAGATATCATATCACATAAATAAACAAGTTGTAGTGGCCCTAAACAGTCACCAAATATCAGCATACAACAGAACTGTAGTAAATATCACACGTTGTTAGTTCCTGGTTTATAACGAAATCAAAGAAGGAATGACCTTCTCTATGTGTGAAAATCTTGTTGTTTCCGATTTTTATCTACAATACGAAAACAAATAGAACAGGTAACCATGGATAAGAACAGAGGGGGCAAACTAGGTTTTAATACAATGTTAATATGAATATCAAAAATCAAGTGCAAGTGCATATGAATCAGTGCATAATTAGACAGTCTAAAAGTACGTTAATCCGACACCAACCAATCTTCCACCACCGATGTGCAAAAGTGCAAATAACACCCAAAATTACTGAGGCTCACCAGAGGTCCAGTGAAATCAACTTATATATAGAAATCACTCAATATAGGACGGCGTCCAGCGAATAGCCGTAAATAAACGGCAATTTGCGGAGTGGCAGCTAGGGGGCGCTCGCACGCCCGCCGTACTCCGGAGGAGTGTGCCCGCGGCTCGGGCGGACCCAATGTCCGCCTGTGAGCCGCGATGAGCGGCCACAGCAAAAGAACCGGGAACCACCGAAGTAAACATGGCGGTTCCCCGCTCTGTCAGTGCGGGCATAGGAGATCTACTGATCCCTGTCACTGGGATCAGTTATATCTCTTATGCCCATAACAGCCAAGCCCCCCACAGTTGGAATACACCCAGGGAATACAGTTAACCCCTAGATCTCCCCCTGCAGGTTAACCCCTTCACTGCCGATGACATTTATACAGTAATCAGTGGATATTTAAATTTCTGATCACTGTATAAATGTCATTGGTCCCAAAAAAGTGTCAAAATGGTCTGACATGTCCGCTGCAATATCGCAGTACCGCTAAAAATCGCAGATCGCCGCCATTACTAGTAAAACATTTAAAAAAAATAAAAACCCCAGAAATGAATTCTCATCATCCGTAAACGTGGCCACTTTTGCGCAAACCAATTAATAAACGCTGATTGCGATTTTTTTTTTTACCAAAAATATGAGGAAATATATAAATCGGCCAAAACCGATGAAAAAAATGTTTTTTTATATATTTTTTTGGATTTGTATTTTAGCAAAAAGTAAGAAAAATAGTTTTTTTTGCAAAATTGGCACTCTTTTTTTAGTTTATAGCGGTGATCAGAAATGACGCAGAGGTGATCAAATACCACCAAAAGAAAGCTCTATTTGTGGGAAATAAAGGACACAAATTTCGTTTGGTTACAACATTGCACGACTGCACAATTGTCAGTTAAATCGTCGCAGTGCTGAATCGCAAAAAGTGCTCTGGTCCTAATGTGGGAAATCCTTCCGGGGCTGAAGTGTTTAAAGTAGTTCTAAAGGCAGAAAGTTTTTTTTATACCTTAATGCATTCTATGCATTAAGTTAAAAACCTTCTGTGTGCAGCAGCCCCCCCATCCCCCCTAATACTTACCTGAGCCCCATCTTGATCCAGATATGTTGCATGAGAGCCTTGGCTCTCTGGGGACTCTTCTCTCCTCATTTGCTGAGACAGCAGTATCCGCCATTGGCTCCCACTGCTGTCAATCAAAGTCAGTAAGCCAATGAGGAGAGAAAGGGGCGGGCCTGAGCCACGGCTCCATGTCTGAATGGACACAGAGCAGCAGCTCAGAAGTGAGCCTGTTTGGGAGCCCTCAGAGCAAGCTGCTTGCTCTGGGGGCACTTGGCAGGAGGAGGGCTGGGAGCACCAACGAGGGACCTAAGAAGAGGAGGATCTGGGCTGCTCTGTGCAAAACCACTGCACAGAGCAGGTAAGTATAACATGTTTGGTATTTTTAAACAAAATAAAATAGCCTTTAATATCACTTTAAGGCTCTGTGCACTCTGTAGCTGCTAAATGGTCATTTTTGGGCATTTGGGCGTTTTTTTAACAGCACATAAACTCCCCTCTATGTTATTTTATGTGTCCATGCACACATGGACGTTTATTGTTATTTATCAGCAGTGGAGTTCATGGGCTGTTGTCAGAACGCCATAAAATCACGTTCAAGAGTCGTTCTTCTGACCACAAAAAAACGCCAAAAACTTAAAAACACTCACACGTCCAAAAATGCTCAAAAACGCGGCTCACCAGTGTTTTTGGATGTTTTTGATCCATTGAAAAAAAAATGCTCAAAAATTCTGACGCTCAAAAACACTATTGCATTAACGCTGATAAAAGCTGAAAAACTCACTACAAAGCTACTGACATTTTTAGATCTTTTTTTTAACATCCAGTGTGCATGGAGCCTAAAGCATGATGGTGTAATTCCCACACATGCACATGGGACTCATCATCGTGGCACCGCACTCTCTGCATTCACAGCACACTGTGTGCCATAAATGCAAGGCATACTGTGCCTGCACCAGTGACATCATCACTGAAGCCGATGTGAATGTACTAAACAGCACAGGTTTAGTAGGTATCCACGATAACTACAGGTAAGACTTATTATAAACCTACCTTTGGTACAAGTTTACTGCTGCTTTAAGCCCTGTTGCTACAATTATCAAACTATTCCTGTATTTTGTGCACTGTTCAAATGTCTCTTCCCAGCAGAAATATCATTTTGGCATCATTTTCAAGTGTACGGATGTAACCATGATGAAGAATACACGATGTATGTCTTCTGGTCTAGGAATCTCCTCTCTGTGATTGCACTTGATAAGTGTAGGAAGATGAATCCTTCAGTCCTTTTATGTCTGAAATAATTTATTCTCCAGCAGGGTCCATTTTTCCTGTGGATTCTATTGTGCCAGCACGTGTGTAGGACAGTACTTCTCCCCATACATAAAACATGTCAAAGAACTCTGAAGTGGCAATTGAATGACTACTAAAACAGCATACATCCTGACAGCTTTCTCTGGTTGTCCCCAGAGAAACACTTTCACCAGATATATTTTAGCACTGATATTTTCTAAAAGTCCTCTGTGGCATTGTTCACTATATTTAGATATGATCATTGGAGGTGATAGCTCTCCCTGCCATAAACGGACACAGGTGTAAGATCTTCAGTGGATGCAGAGTCTCATTTAAAAGGTACTCGATATAAGGCTGATATGTTCCTGTCATTGTTGTATTCTCAGCTCTTAAAGTGGATGTAAACCCTCCATATACCCAGTGAAGCAAACAGCCCCTGATGATACACAGAGATGAAACAAATCTTCCTACATAAGTTTTACATGTATATCTGCTGTCTTCATCTGTATATATCCTTTAGAAAGTGGAGATTGTGTTAACATTTTTCTATTCCTGGTTACCTCTGGCAGTGGATCATTGGAATATAGCCAAGACAGCTGATTGGAGGAATGACACACACACCCTCTTCTCATAGGCAAAGGAAGAAAGCAATGTACATAGCTCTGCTCTTAGACGACAAGCAGTGTGCGAACCTATTTATAGCAACCTCCCTGTCACACACTTCCATCTCCCATCTTGGAGAACATGTGAGAAGTTATTGGGCTGATAAGAGAGCTACGGCGAAAAAGACAGCTACGAGACATAGTGTTTTGTAGAGAGATAAAAAAACACTGCAGATCTATGTGCCCAGCTCAAATTTCATGAATCGGGTTTACATCCACTTTAATTGTAGCCTTCCAGTCACTTGCAATGTACCCAACATCTGAAGCTAATGCCATAGTTCCTTAGAAGCACTTCTTGTTTCAAGTGGAAGCAATAAAGAACCAGTGCTGGACGGCTGCACTCCTTTGAAGTGATCTTTATTGAACCGACATAAAATCCAGGATCCATACAGCATTTCACACCATTGTGTGTAGGTGCTTAATCATAACACGAGGCTATGATTAAGCACCTACACACAATGGTGTGAAACGCGTAAGCCTTTTTGTACTATACCTATTGGTTTTGGAACACTGTATGGATCCTGGATTTTATGTCGGTTCAATAAAGATCACTTCAAAGGAGTGCAGCCGTCCAGCACTGGTTCTTTATTGCTTTAAGCTTTGCAGAGCTGCACCCTTCATCTGAACCTGGGGATTGGAGCAGAGACCATTCAGCCTAGAGCGATATAACCCCTTTTTCATGGATTGAAGAGTCTTGTTTCAAGTGGCTTTCTCTTGAATGCATGCCACTTTCTAAAGGATGTGAATTTTCAAGAAGGAGATAGTAGGAGTTTAGGCCAAAAAGAAAGAGATGGGAAGAGATATTACCTCTCCCATATGAAAGATAGAATTTTTAAGGATATGAGGATGTCGCTGAGGTGAGCACAGAAACCAAAGTTGATTTAACCACTTCAGCCCCGGAAGGATTTGCCCCCTTCCTGACCAGGCCATTTTTTGCGATACGGCACTGCGTCGCTTTAACTGACAATTGCGCGGTTGTGCGACGTTGTACCCCAACAAAATGTATGTCCTTTTATTCCCACAAATAGAGCTTTCCTTTGGCGGTATTTGATCACCTCTGTATTTTTTAATTTTTTCACTATAAACCAAAAAAGTGACAATTTTGAAAAGAAAACCTATTCCTTTGACTTTTTGCTATAATACATATCCCAAAAAAATATCTAAAAACAAATGTATTCTTCAGTTTAGGCCAATATGTATTCTTCTATTTTTTATTGTTTTTGCTGCTAATGGCGGCGATCTGCGAATTTTAGCGCAACAGTGACATTGCGGCAGACAAATTAACCTCAAATGACACTTTTTAGGGAGCAGTGACATTATTACATTGATCAGTGCTATAAAAATGCAGTGATCAATGTAAAAATTACACTGGCAGGGAAGGGGTTAACTCTAGGCGGCGCTCAAGGGGTTAAGTGTGTTCCCTCAGCGTGTTCTTACTGTAGGGGGGGTGGGAAGGCAGGGACATGACAGAGATCACTGCTCCCAATGACAGGGAAAAGAAGATCTCTGCCATGTCATCTGGCAGAACGGGGATCCGCCTTGTTTATGTTGGCAGATCCTCGTTCTGCCTCTGTACAAGGTGATTGCGGGCCGCTGGCGGACACCGAGCCCGTCTGACCCGCGGGCGTGCTCCTACAGCACGCAGCGGCTGCACGGCCACAATATATCATGCATGGACCGCCGTACAGCTTCGGCGATTCGCTCAGGAGGGCCGACCCGCCACCGTCAAACGGCGGCTGGTCGGCAAGTGGTTAAAAATGTAACATTTTACTGTACACATATCAATAAAAACATCATAAAATCATGTAGATGTCTTAGTAACATATGGCAGCTAGTTAGTAGTACTTGTTCCCAGTATATGGAGAAATTCTTGAGCATAGAGTAGTCCAACACGTTTCACTGGAATAGATCTCCGCTTCTTCAGGGAAACTCAATATGCATCTAGACTACAGATTAAATTTCAAGGGATATAATTACAATGGCAGCAGTCCACCCGTAATCTTATTATTTTATAGTAACAGACAAAATTATTACAATCACAAAATATTTCATAAATATTGTGCTCACCAATTTCATCACATTCTGGCTGTTCACAATTTCCAGCATACAAAAACTATTCCAGCGAAATGCATTGGACTACTCTTTGCTCCAGAATTTCTCCATATAAAAGGAAGTATTACTGGCTAGATGCCATATGTTACTCACACATCTACGTGATTTTATGATGTTTTTATTGATATCAGTACAATAAAACGTTACATTTTTAAATCAACCTTGGTTTCTGTTAGACTTGTGCACTGCTGAAAAATTTGTTCATTTTCATGTTTGTTTCATTCATTTGGGGTTTTTTTTTCGTCTTTCGGGTCATTCATTACGACTGTGATTCATACATTTCTAAATACGTAAATTCGTAAATTCGAAAATTTAAAATAATAACTAACTAATAATAACTATTAAATTATAGGTATTGGCATTTCCTTTCAAATTTGGCTGTTAGTGAACGTAACAAATACAAATTGAAGCGAAGTTACGAATTATCCAAAATAAAGAATGCCATATTTAAATGAATGGAACGTAGCAAATTAATAATACTATATAAAAATAATAATAATAATAAAAACGTTTTATTATTATTATTTATTTTTAAATTGTTCCGTTCCACTTGTTTAGATGCGGCATTCATTATTTCAAATAATTCGTAACTTTGGATAAATTCCGAAGCATAGGTATTAGACTCTGCTTTCATTTTCGTTTCATTCGTTTTTTACGAATATATATGGTCACACAGCGTTTCTAAGCCTTGTCTCTGCAAAGAACTAACACTGACTGAGGGAACATAGAATAACATCCAATCGTATTCTAACAAAAATACTCTTTTTTTTCCTCTTAACTCTCTCCCTACTCAATCCAAATTTTAAAAAGAAAAAGGCTCCTTGGTAGATTAATGAAATTAAACTTTTTTTCTGAATTGTAGTGTACACGGAGTAGGAAAGGAGAGGTTAAATGCGTTTTTTGTGTTTAATTCTGTCAAATGATGTAATTAAGGAATCTGCGGAGCCAGGGCCGTCTTTAAGGCAGTGCAAAAGGGGCAGCTGCCCTGGGCCCTGTCATTGTTGTAGGGCCCAAAGCAGCTGCCTCATACTTGCCAACTATCCTGGTTTAAATTCCCTTGTCCCTTGAAGTTTTAGTCCTTTGCTTTGTCCCGATATCTCAGTGTGAAGTGCTGCTACTAAAGCTGCCCAACTCTGCCCTATTGTTGTGTACAGATGACTCCCCTGCAGACCCTATGTTTACATGTAAATAACCAGCATTGATATGTAAATAGTGGTGGCCAGCTGCATTAATATGTAAATAAAGGCAGCATTCATATGTATATCATGCCCCCCTGAGGTCATATTCACCATCACCTATACTGAATGCTGCCCACTGGGGAGACAAAGGCATGCTTTAAAGTCCACAGCACATGTCAGCAGATGTGTGAGGAAGTCATTTATAATTGATGGCACTGCTGTGTATCTGCTAAAGGGCAGCATGTTTCTGTGTCAGGAAAGCAACTTTGCGCTCCCCAGTCCATGTTGTGCAGGCAGTGAGGAGATGATGTGCTGTAACCTCTAGCAACCAATCTGTGGGCAGTAATGATGTGCAGTAACCTCTAGCAACCAATCAGTGAGCAGTAATGATGTGCAGTAACCTCTAGCAACCAATCAGTAAACAGTAATGATGTGCTGTAACCTCTAGCAACCAGTCAGTGAGCATTAATGATGTGCAGTAACCTCTAGCAACCAATCAGTGAACAGCATTGATGTACAGTAATCTCTAGCAACCAAACAAGCAGAAAGCATGTGCTGTAACCTCTAGCAACTAATCAGTGAGCCGTAATGTGTGCTGTAACCTCTAGCAACCAGTCAGTAAGCGGTAATGATATACTTTAACCTCTGGCAACCAATTGCAATCGCTGCCTGATCTGATTCATTAAACTGATTTTGAGTCTAGCTGCTATTTATTGTATGTCTCAGAGCAGGTGGAAAGCAAAATTGCATGGGGGGGGGGGGCAAGAAAATGTTTGCCCAAAGTCCAATTAAGACTTGCCTGTAACAT
>BLSH010334420.1:333087-347049 GCA_018402905.1 Glandirana rugosa | reverse complement strand
TCCCCTTCCTGGGGCTTATTATCTCCATCACTGGCATTACTATAGACCCACAGAAGGTCGCGGCTATCCTAGACTGGCTGGCCCCCATGGACAAAAAGGGAGTCCAGTGGTTCATTGGCTTTGCCAATTTTTACAGAAAATTTATAAAGGGGTTCTCAGCCATTATTACCCCAATCACCCAGCTGACCAAGCTAAACACACACGGTTCGTGTGGACTGAGGAAACCCAGGAAGCTTTTGTGAAGCTCAAAAGACTCTTTACCTCGGCACCCATTCTTAGGCACCCTGACCCCGCCTTGCCATTTGTTCTGGAGGTGGATGCCTCTGAAGCTGCCCTACATCATGTGGCATTCTTCTCCCACAAGCTAACCATCCCTTAAAGGAACTATGACATGGGAGATAGAGAGCTTCTGGTAATTAAAGCAGCCTTGGAAGAGTGGCGTTATCTGTTAGAGGGAGCAAGGCACCCCCATCTTGATCTGTACAGATCACAAAAATTAGAATACCTTTAGGCAGCTAAAAGACTGAGACCTCGCCAAGCCATGGACACTCTTCTTCTCATGCTTCCTCTTAAAAGGTCACGTACAGGCCTGGGTCGAAGAACGTCAAACCTGACGCCCTATCTAGGATGTACTGTAAACCGGGTGAGCCTGTGATCCATGATACAGTCCTACATTGCAGGAATTACCTACTGACCCAAGGGGACCTGCTGTCCCAAATCAGACAGTCCTTAGCCAAGACCCCCAGGCCTGCAGACCCCAACCTGCTAACCAGGCTAACGGCCTACTGTGGCATGACAACAAGCTCCAGAGGACCAGCGCCTATCGGTCTTGGCATCCTGTCATGATCACAAGCTGGTGGGACACTTTGGTGCTTGAAAAACAACTGAACTGCTTCTGCGATCATTCTGGTGGTCGAGAGCAGATGAGGACTGTAGGAAATACGTCAGCTCATGCCCTATCTGTACTCAGAACAAGAGCAGTAAGACCAAAGCCTGGGGCTCAATGGACTTTATTGTTGAGCTGCCACCATCCCAAGGTTACTCCACAATCTTTGTGGTAGTAGACTATCTAACGAAGATGGCCCACTTCCTTCTCATGAAAGGTACCCTGTCAGCCACTGAAACGGCCGAGATATTTATTCGGGAGATAGTGAGGCTCCATGGACTCCCAAACAGCATCGTCTCCGACCGCAAATTTCAGTTCACCTCCAGGTTTTGGAAAGCTCTATGCTCCTCACTTGATATTGAATTGGCATATTCTTCAGCCTGCCACCCGCAGACGAATGGTTAGACAGAGAGGACCAATCAAACACTCAAACAATATCTCTGCTGCTTCTCGTCATTTTCACAAGATGACTGGTCCTCTCTGCTGCCATTAGCCGAGTTTGCCTTTACGAATACCGTCTATTCGGCCACGAAACAGTCTCCATTTCTAGCCAACTAAGGCTTCCATCCGACCTTTATGTTAAACCACAACCTCGAAAGTGCAGTACCCGCAGTACAAGAAATGACCAAGTTCTGGGAAGAAAACTGCAAACTTCTTCAGGAAACCCTTGATAAAGGGATATGGGGAGAGTTGGACTTACAGCCTGGGGAGAGAGTCTGGCTTGCCACGTAGAATCTGAAATTAGCCTGCCCCTCCAAGAAGTTGGGCCCCAGGTTTATTGGACCCTTTCCAGTGAAAAGGAAAATCAACAGGGTGGCCTATGAGCTGGAGCTTCCACCCTCTTTGCGTGTTCACCCAGTGTTTCACGTGTCTCTGCTGAAAACCGTGGTTCCAAATCCTTTTCCCAGGCAGAAGGCTAGCCCGCCAGGCCTAATCCTGGTAGACGGCGAAGAGGAATTTGAATTGGAATCCATCCTGGATTGCAGGAAGAGGGGTAACAACATACAGTATTTAGTGAAATGGAAGGGTTAGGGCCCTGAAGAAAACTCCTGGGAGCCCGAAGCCAACATCCACACGGATGAACTTATCCGATCTATTAAGGAGAACAACCCTGCTAAGCTTGCCCGGCTGGGCATCTGGAGGCTGCCCCTTGGGGGGGGCAATGTCAGGAAAATGGCCGCTCCAGCTGCCTGTGCGCATTGCACGCGCCTGTGCGCATTGCACGCGCCTGTGCGCGTTCACGCGCCTGTGTGCGCCAATGACGCCAAAACAGTCTATTTAGCCAGACAGAACCTTGCAGCAGATGCTGTCCGTTCTACAGCGCTTGGGCGAGTTCCTGAGCCATCTGATATCTGTTCCTGTGACTCGGCTTGTCTTGACCCCGCTCTGATCTCTGCCTGCACCGACTTTGGCTTCCACGACCACTCTTCTGCCTGCTCCCTTGTACCTACGCTGCCGCCTGCTCGTTAATGAACTCTGCCTGTACCCGACTACTCCTTTGCCTGCTCCCTTGTACTGCACCGCCAGCCCATTGCCGACCCAGCCTGTACCACCACTCTACAACTAGCACGAGACTGGAGGATCTACTTCAGTTGTCACCGGTGACCAGTTCTACCCTCGTGGCATCCTCACTCCCGAACCTCCTGTTTGCTCTACCAAGGGTTCATGAATCAGGGTCGCAAGAGAGGATACCCCTACATAAGCCAGACTCCATCACCAGGTACGTGACACCCCATGCCTTAGGTTTGCTGTTCTTGCTCCGTACACAAGTGATGCAGGATTCCAACACCAGAATGTACGTTGCACAAGTTCAGAGGTTTTGCTGATTCCAAAATGTCCTGCTAGCATGTGATCATGGCACAGCCCCAGGGTAGAGACTCGGAAGTCTCCTGGTACAAAAATCTTATCCTTATACCATAGCAAACCATCTCTTGCCCGTAAGACAGTCCCAGTGTGTGGGGGGATTCCCACAGAAGCTCATTTGATTTGAGATAGTAGGTCTACTTGAAGCAAAAGGAAGTTTCCTGAAGACAGAATAGTATCTGGAAGTGCAGATTCTTCAGACTCGAAACAGAGGTGAAGCAATGGCATCCAGCAGAAGACAGAGACTACACACGTTTCTCCAATCGGGTATAGCCCTCTTGAAGATTCTTGCCAGCCTGTGTGAGGCCTGCTAGATGTTGGGAAAGTTCATCCATAGGAGAGGTTCCTTGCTCAGACTCGGACATGGCTGTATGGTGGAGGAACACCAACACAGCAGGATGACCAGGAACAGCTGACAGGCTGGAGACTGGAATAGGCTGGTACTTGGATGCCACAGACTGGAGCGTGGGTACAGCAGCTAACCGGACCAATGTCAATATGAACTGGAGCACAGGCAGGTGCAGGCAGGCTGGATTAGAAACTGGTAAACAAGTCCAGAACAGATTCAGATACAGAAGCAGAGCCAGGTGCAGGCAGGTTTGGTAACAGGCTGGCAGCGAGGTAGCAGAAAGAACAGGCAGGAGCATAGTCAAAGACAAGCTGGGGTCGGATGCAGGCAGATAGCAGGAATAGGCAGGAACAAGCCAGGTCGGTCAACTGTAACAGGTACAGGCAAACAGATAGCAGGAATCACAGGGAACGCTGTAGACCAGACAGCATTGATCCTGGGGAATGAGCCAGTTTACATAGCCCATTTGGCGCCAAGAGCTGTCACAGGGTGTGGCATCCCGCTCTGTTTTGGCGTGCATGCGCACACATGCTCTTGCAGCTCTTCTCAGTGGGACATGAAGCACAGTGGATCTTCTCCGGCCGCCATCTTGGTTATTGGCGTGCCCTTCCTGACACCTTCCCTTTTGTCAAATTGGTCAGGGGTGCAGCCTATGAATCAAAATGGGGAATAAAGCTGCAATATTATTCCTAAAAATGCTGGAACCAGCTTCTTGATGAGGCATGGCCAACTCTAAGTAGCCTCAACTTTGTTTACTTGGGGCTTTATTAGACCTCTCCCAAAGGTATATCCCAGATACTTTGCCTCCTCTAGCCCAATGGTACATTTTTTGGATTGGCTTTCCAGATGGAATCTAACACCGACTGAACCTTTGGTAAGTGTGAGTCCCGATCCTCACTATGGATGACCACATCATCTAGGTATGCAGCAGCATAGGCTCGATGAGGCCGAAGGGTCTTATCCATTACCCGTTGAAATGTGGCCGGAGCATTCTGTAACCCAAAAGGCATCCTCCGATACTGGAAGATCCCACTGGAGTTACAAATGCAGTTTTTTCCTTGGCCAATGCCGAGAGAGGAATTTGCCAATACCCTTTGGTCAGGTTTAACGTTGTCATATACCGAGCTGTCCCTAGGCGATCAATCAGTTCGGCTCTGCGGGGCATGGGATAGGTGTAAAACTTAGTGATTTTATTCAAGTGGCGAAAGTCATTACAAAACTGCCAACTTCCACCCGGTTTGCGCACTAACACAATAGGACAGGACCAATCACTATTTGCCTCCTCTATAACACCAGCTCAAGCATTTTTTTAAATTCTTGGCAAATTGTCTCTCGCCGGGCTTTGGGAATTCGATAAGGTTTCAACGTGACCTTTTCCCTGGTGTGGTGACAATGTCATGTTCAACCCCAGACACCATTCAGAGGTATTGCTGCTCCCCAGTCTGCCATGCACAGAGATCTGGTTCTAGGACGGAGCCCCTTGTTGAAGCAACCTGGGAGTTTTACAGAGCCCTGGGTGCTTTATCTGTTACACCTGAGCTTGTTAACCCTCATTGAGCCCAAACAGGCTCACTACACAGCACAAACACATATGCAATCAGTGTACAGCAGGGATATGCAATTAGCAGACCTTGAGCTGTTGCAGAACTACAAGTCCCATGAGGCATAGCAAGACTCACAAGCCACAAGCATGATTCCCAGAGGCAGAGGCATGATGGGACTTGTAGTTTTGCAACAGCTGGAGGTCTGCTAATTGCATATCCCTGGTGCACAGCATAAACCTGGGGCAGATATATCTCCCATTCTGGACAAAACCCATAGATTTTTCTGGCTTCCTGTCACAATATATACAGTGCATCTGGAAAGTATTCACAGCGCTTCACTTTTTCCACATTTTGTTATGTTACAACCTCATTTCAAAATGGATTAAATTCATTATTTTCCCTCAAAACGAAAAAATCACATGTACATGATTTGGAAAGGCACATACCGGTCAATATAAGGTCCCACAGTTATCAGTGCATGTCAGAGCACAAACCAAGTCATGAAGTCCAAGAAATTATGTGTAGCTCTCCGAGACAGGATTGTATCGAGGCACAGATCTCGGAAAGGGTACAGAAAATTTTCTGCAGCATCGAAGGTCCCAATGAGCACAGTGGTCTCCATCATCCATAAATGGAAGAAGTTTGGTACCACCAGGACTCTTCTTAAAGCGGACCATCCGGCCAAACTGAGCGATCAAGGGAAAAGGGTCTTACTCAAGGAGGTGACCAAGAACCCAACGGTCAGGCTGACAGAGCTCCATCATTTCTCTGTGAAGAGAGAAGAACCTTCCAGAGGAACAACCATCTCTGCAGCACTCCACCAATCAGACCTATATGGTAGAGGGCATCAACACTTAAAATTTTGCAAAACAACAAAAAACAAAAATTCATACAGACCTATAATAAAAACTGAATACAGAAAAATATATTAGAAACTAGTCCATAAAGTCCCCACAATGTAAGTGCTTCATAAAAAGTGCTCAAAATGAATCCACTCCTCTGTGCTCAAAAGGATCCAGAATGTGTATCACCACAGGTGCTCCCCTCCTGCAGAAATATTCTCACTTGGATCAGTGTGACCACTACAGCTACGTACGGTCAAAAACAGATTTCTAGCCTCACCATGGGCTATAGCAAGACAACTCTAGAGCTCCTCTCCACTCCTTGCTCCCAGGTGGCCAGTGATAGCCAATGATGAATAGTAGAGAAAGAAAACTGATAGTGCTTATATCGTTTAAAAAGCATGCTTTGCAGCCAGTGCCTCATTACAATAGTTGAATCTGACATTAATTGACATTAGCCCTGCTGAGTTCAACGTTGTGAATACAGAAGTTCTTCTCTCTATATTTTGAAGCTGTAAATTGGGGCTGTTGACTAGAGTTCTATGAGGTACTGCGATTTTGGTGCGGCCTGAGAAAGCACACCAAAACTCCTGCATTTTCGTGTGCTTACTGAAACTGCACCAAAACCACTGGACATCATAGAAGTCTATGGGAAAGTGCAGCTTGCCCGCATAAAACCCACAGCCAGGCAGCGTGAAGCTGCCGATATTTTAATACTTGTTAGGATACCAAGTTCTAGTATCCTGTAGAGCAGTAGTGACCAGATGTGATATACTGTTTATGGATCTGCACAGAGAACCCCAGACTCAAAACTTAGTAAAAATAAAAGTGATTTATTAGGGAAACAGCACAGGTGGCAAGCAATGTAAACACAACCATTGATACAAACATCCACGTACACCAAAAAATATAAAAATCCAGTGACCCCTTATAAAAGTGAGCCTAACCAGTGGAAGTGAACCAACTAAAGCAAACACAAGCACGCCTACTTAAACTTATTATGCTATGTATGTAGCACCCTCTAGTGTGTGCTAGAAGTTAGAGTAGGTAAATTGTAGTTTAGCTCAGGGCTAGGTCTGAGCTATGGAATCTGGGTCAGAGTTTACTAAAGTTCAGGGCTGGGTGACTCATCCTGGAAGTTCTCTGGTGCCTCCCCCTGGTCTAGAACGTTTGAGAATCTTCTAGAATTAGTGAATGGAGGTTAGGAAGAGCTGCCTTGAATATTTATGGAGCCTCAGCCAATACTCAGAGGTTCAGGTGCTGGAAGGATCCTGCTAAAACACACAGGAGGAGGCTTTTCCTGGAGGCATAGGAGCAAAAGAGGACAGAGAGAGCAGTCAACAGTGTTGGGGACTAATGGGGGAGGGGGGACTGCCACACGTAGCCAGTCCCCCTGAAGACAGCAGTGTGGTTAAGTCTTAATCCTTCCCTGAGAGACCTCCTGAGAGTCAGCGCGGTGGGCCGGTGAGGAGTCAATCAGGTGGACTGGTGTGGTGAGTTAGCCTGGAGGGCTATTCAAAGGGGCAGTTTCAGCCAGGTGGGTTGGCAGTGCCTGAAGAGGTGGTGCTGAGAAAATTGGCAACAGAAGAGTTACAAGCTGTTTCAATACACTGTGCTACACAAAAAGGGTCTATGAGTTCCTGCCTGTAAAGGGCCATTGCTAATCTGACTGGGAGCCTGTCAGATAAATCAAGTGGACATCCCTAACCTCCCATCCCTTTCCAGGACACCAAGACTACACCCTTCAGATCAGAGAACCACAGTGCTACCAGCAGGGGATCCATTGCCTGACACCTGTATATTTTCTGCATCCATTTTTTTAAATAATCTTCAGTTTAGCAGTGAGCAATGAGGACCCTATTATTTAGATTTCTTTGCTTAACCCCATTTAACCTACTGACTAGCAGCGCTGATTATCAAAGAGTACTGGTTCTTCTCCAAGTGTAAGTATTCCTCTGCTGGGGATTACCCACTTGCTAGCTGCCTAACTGGGAAAATATGCCATTTGATTGACATTAAAGAGGTTGTAAAGGCTGAAGGTTCTTTACCTTCGTTCAGAGGCTGAGATGCAGCAGCAGGAGTCATTGGCTCCCACTGCTGTCAAAGTCAGTGAGCCAATGAGGAGAGAAAGGGGGCAGGGGTCGAGCCATGACATCACTTTCGATCTTCAGGCCATGTAAACATGGCTTTTTTTCTTTTTTCTTAAAGCAAAAGATCAAAACACTTTTTCATATTTTGCTTTTAAAGGTAGAGGAGAGATTTGGTGTCTTATTGACCCCAGATCTATCCATAAAAAGGACCTGTCATGCTGTACGTATTTCTATCGCAAGGGATCTTTATGTTTGTTGCGAAAGCAATAAAAGTGATAAAAAAAAAAAAAAGTGTAAAAATAAAAAAGTGAAATAAAATAAATATTATAAAAATGTTCTTTTTTAAAGCACCCCTGTTCCTACGTGCTCACACACAGTGGTGAACACATACATAGGTCACACCCACATATGTAAACAGTGTTAAAACCACACATGTGAAGTATCACCACGAACATCAGAGCGAGATACTTCTAGCACTAGACCTCCTCTGTAACTCTAAACTGGTAACCTGTAGACATTTTTAAAGCGTCTCCTATGGATTTACTTAAGTACTGTAGTTTAGCGCCATTCCACGAGTGTGCACAATTTTAAAGCATGACATGTTAGGTATTTATGTACTCTGTGTAACATCATCTTTCCTATTATGTTGTATATATTGCATCTTGTTTTGTCTTTAATTCATTAAAGTGATTTTGCCCCCCCAAAAAAATGCTGCACAAAAACCGTGTGACATAAAACATTGCAATGCCTGCCATTTTATTCTCTAGGGCCTCTGCTAAATATATATATATAATGTTTGGGGTTTCTAAATCATTTTCTAGCATAAAATACTAATTTTTACTTGTAAACAAAGATTTTTAGAAAAAGGCCTGGTCCAAAAGCCTACTGTATATCAGGAAAGGTCCAGGTATTTAGTCTAGCTCTATGTAAAATATTTAATATGAAAAGATAACTATATAAAATATTTGACTGTGTTTATCTTATACTTAACTCATACAACACATTGCTGGTACACGTCCATGTGGAAAACAGTAAAAATGAATTCTATTATCTGTAGTTACAATAACTGATGTTCATAAGAACAATAAAGAATTGAATGCAAGATGCAGATCTATTACCCAATAAAGGTCAAAGTTTTAATGGATGATTTGCTGTGTTATTGCTGAGCATGCATGTTTCAAGATGGCCACAAGTAATCCATCATGGTCTGTGGTTTTATAAAATATGTATCTTTTGGTCTCATAAATCAGTATCAGCATTATGTCTAAAATTTCCCACAGCTCTTTAGGAAAAACTAAAATTGTAATAAAAGGTAGCCACTGTCACATGGCAGGTGAGGGTAAATGAAAATATTTAAGACATATATATACTATATACTGTATACTATATACACACACACATATATATATATATATATATATATATATATATATATATATATATATGTATATATATAAAATTCCAGCTTGGACCAATGTAACTATGCCTATACCATACCATATCCTTTGGGCAGGGCCGGACTGGGAATAAAAACCAGCCTTGGAAATAATTTCATACCAGCCCCATAGCATTATTATGCTAACAGCATAATGTCATTATTTTTTTTGTTTATAAAAGGGAAAACCATGCATTTTAAAGCACATTCAATGAGTGTATTATATATAGATATGGCAGACATGAAAGCACATAAGGCTTTATACAGTTGTGCTCATAAGTTTAAACACCTTGGCAGAATGTATGGTTTCTTGGTCATTTTTCAGAGAATATGAATGATAAAACAAAAACTTTTCTTTCACGGTTCATGGTTAGTGTATGGCTGAAGCCATTTATTATCAATCCACTGTGTTTACTCTTTTTAAATTATAATGACAACAGGCTACATACATGACACAGGAGATGTCAGAAGCTGCGGACATGGTACAGGAGATGTTAGAGGCTGCAGACATGGTACAAGAGATGTCAGAGGCTGCGGACATGGAACAGGAGATGTCAGAGGCTGTAGACATGATACAAGAGGAGATGTCAGAGGCTGTGAACATGGTACAGGAGATGTCAGAGGCTGTGGACATGGTACAGGATATGTCAGAGGCTGCAGACATGGTACAGGATATGTCAGAGGCTGCAGACATGGTACAGGATATGTCAGAGGCTGCAAACATGGTACAGGAGATGTCATGGGGTGCAGACATGGTACAGGAGATGTCATGGGCTGCAGACATGGTACAGGAGATGTTATGGGCTGCGGACATGGTACAGGAGATGTCATGGGCTGTGGACATGGTACAGCATGTGTCATGGGCTGCGGACATGGTACAGGAGAAGTCATGGGCTGCGGACATGGTACAGGAGATGTCAGAGGCTGTGGAGAGGGATAGAAGCATGCCTTATTTCTCTTACTACATAGTTAGTCATGTTGAAAAAAGTCCATCCAGTTCCCCACCCAATAAAAAAAAACAAAAAAAACAACATACAACTCCATACACAATCCTTCACCCAATGATGATCCAGAGGAAGGCAAAAAACCCCAGCAAAGCATGATCGAATTTGCTACAGCAGGAGAAAAAAATTCCTTCCTGATCCCCCGAGAGGCAATCAGATTTTCCCTGGATCAACTTTACCTATAAATGTTAGTACCCAGTTATATTATGTACGTTAAAGCGTTTGTTAACCACCAAAAAAATACTGCTCCTGTCCCTTTCATGTGCACTTAGCAGCATGGTGCTTTTGGTTTTTAAATTATCCCTCTGTATCTCCTACAATACCTGTTTGATAATACCAAGTCCTGACCCCCCCCCACCTCCCTCGAGTGCAGACTTCCATTTATCATATCTGCTAAGCCTGAGAGACCGTTGTCTGTGCGTGTCTGCGTCACTCACAGCCCCCATGCCCTCTGTATTAGAACAAGAAGTTCCCCTGTGTCTGTGCTATATCATAAATATGCTTATCTGTATAGATAACACACCGTCTTCCTGTGATCATGTGACTTCTTGGCTCTGTCTCTCCTCTCCTCCTCGGCTAACATCAGCTGGAGTGCTCGGCCACCCCCCCCCTTGGAATTCTCAGCTGGCAAAGGAGAGTAGAGAGAAGGCAACTGATCATAGGAAGACCGCGTGTTATCAGTACAGATAGGCATATATATGATATAACACAGACACAGGGGAACTTATTGTTCTAATACAGAGGGGATGGGAGCTTTTTATACAAGTAGGTTAACAACCACTTTAAGGAAAGAATCCAGGCCTTTTTTAAAAGCAATCTACTGAGCTGGCCAGAACCACCTCTGGAGGGAGCCTATTCCACATTTTCACAGCTCTAACTATAAAGAAACCTTTCCGTATTTAAAGATGATTTTTCCTCCAGACGTAACAAGTGCCTCCTTGTCCTCTGTGATGACCTTAAAGTGAATAACTCAACACCAAGTTCACTATATGGACCACTTATGTGTACATGTTGATCATATCCTCCCTTAATCTCCTCATCTCAAGAGAGAATAAATTCAGTTCCTCTAATCTTTCCTCATAACGGAGTTCCTCCATGCCTCTTATCAGTTTGGTTGCCCTTCTCTGCACTTTCTCCAATTCCCCAATATCCTCTTTGAGAACTAGTGCCCAAAACTGAACTGCATATTCCAGATGAGGTCTTACTAATGATTTGTACAGAGGTAAAATGATATCTCTCATTGCAGTCCATACCTCTCTTAAAGTGGTTGATTCCCCTTAATTGGGATATAAGGCTTACCTGTAGGTAAAATGAATATCTCCTAAACCTGCACGGTTTAGGTGATATTCACCTTGCATGCAGCCGCTAACGTTGCAGCCCATGAGCAGTGATGTTCCGTATAGCGCCGGACCTTGCCGGAAGCCTTGCCGCAAAGATGGGCTTCTGCGTGCATGCGGGAGTGGCCGGAGATAGTTGGAGCCATCTGGAGTATTCTAAGGAGCTCTGACCAATCCCCAAGAAGGATTGGCAGGGGGCAGGCCTCCTTAAATACTCTGAGTCAGCCCAATCTGAAAGTAGTAGTGTCGAGTGGAAGTCTGGAGATGTAGCAGAGGCGATGTGGAGGCCTCTACCCGGGAGGTCGCCCCCATCTGGGGGGGGGTGACCTTGAGGCATGGAGGTTCGGGTGCAGCCAGGAGTGGTGGTGATTCCTGGAGTTGCACAGGGAAACAGGAGAACAGCGGAGGTGATACAAGGAGACAGACTTTAAAGTGATCCACCAGTGTGGTGGGTGACAGTCCCTGTGGGCTGGAGGAGAAAGTGCTGGAGCAGGCTGGGAGAGGAATAGTGAACAGTCTTTGGAAGTCTTGGGAGCCAGTCAGGGGAAGGAGCAGCAGGTCGGTGTACCTGGAAGAGAGATGGGCTGGGAGTTGTAGTCCATCATAGGCCCGGCTAGCACTCAAGTACTTTGCTATACATTCAGGGGCCTGTGATCCCTGGCCTGTAATGGGTGTTCTTGAGGTCCTGCTGATACAGAGTAGGCCTCACCATGTGCTAGCCGCGGTGAAGGAGTAGAGAAGCTTGATAAATTTCCTTTCAGGCTGGAAACTAAGTGATGTGCTGGAGAGAAGTAAAAGAGTGATAATCTGCAAGTTCGGTGTTAGAGAGAGAACTGTAGAAGAAACGGTCAGCAAGTTGAATGCTGGAGAGTTGTGAGGAGTAACAGTCAGCATAGGGATAGTCTGCAGTGCAAGTGTGCATATACAGGACTGTATATGGAGTTCGTGTATCATAATTCTTTGGGCATCCCACAGTCATTCCTTACCCCCATCCAAGTTATTTCCCCTAAATAAAACAACAAAAACAATAGCCAGCCTGTTCAGTGTCTCCGGATGTGTGATATATGGTGTGATTGAGGGCAGCTATAAGGTAGTGGTTCCTACTACCAGCCACTCTCAAGGGAGCACATGGCTACATAAGGTAAGTATTTCATAATGCATACTAGCTCATTATGCCTTTGCCTTACAGTTTTTTTTTTAAGCATACAAGCGCTTTAATACAAGAAAGGACTTTGCTCGCTTTGTAAACCGCAGCTTGGCATTGCATGTTATTATTAAGCTTATCCTACTATTAAGCAGATCCTTCTCCACTATGGATATCCCCAGTTGTACTCCCCCTAGTATGTATGATGCATGCATATTCTTAGCCCCCAAGTGTATAACTTTATATGTATCAACTAGCTAGCAGGTGCCTACTTACTGCAGCAGGTGAAGCACAGTGTGTCTGTGTAAAGCTTGGCAGTAGCTGCAGGCCAGGGATTAGCTTACTTCTTTAGCCTTTAGTTCGCCCACTCTGCATAGCCCCTCTGTCTGAGTGCGGGCACTGCATCCAAAGCATATCACTCCGCCAGGTACCAGTTCTAATGGAGTGGAGGGTGCCAGCCGCTGCTCTTCTTGTAAAAAAAAGTCCCAGAGCTCATAGCTAACAGCGGCCCAGTGCACCTTCTGGGAAATTTCTGGCGATCCAGGTAGGTCAGTCTGGCCCTGCCTTTGGGGTTCCTTTAGAAGCTGTAAATCACTATAGTAGATGCCGCTCCAATTGCTTCTGGGTCCTGTGCCGAGTGGCTGCCCCGCTGCATTGTGAATATAGAGGGTCGCCCACTTGGCACAGGCATAATTCAGAGATTGCTTTGCATTTCTCAATCAATGTCAATAATTTTCTTATTGGACAAGATGGAGAATTGAGGCAGTGATGTCAGGCTCACCACCTCATCCAATAAAAGAATAACTCTATTCTTTCTTTAAAATCTATTCCTGTTCAGGTGACAACTGTAGAATTTTGGATTTCCCATCACGTTATATCCCGCTAACAATAGTTACCAAGGGTAAATCTCTAGCAGGGTTACAGACAACAATTAAAAACCTGACATGGTTTTTATTGAACATCTCATCGTATGAAAAACTAGAAAAAATGTTTTAGCTTCAGATACATTTTAACTAGAGTTGAGCGAACACCTGGACGTTCGGGTTTTGCTGGTCCGTCCGAACTTCGGGACAAGGTCCGGGTCCGGACGGAACCCGAACGATCGCACGGACAACGAACCCCATTGAAATCAATGGGGACCCGAACTTTTAGGCACAAAAACCTTGTCAATATACCAAAGATGGCAATTAATTATGAAAAGTCTGTGTCAAACTTCTACTAGGTGTAAGTGGAGGTAAAAACGAAAAAAAACAAAAATAAAAAAATTTTTATAAATTTCAATAAAGGGACAGGGGTAAAAAAAACATCCCGTGAACGGGATGGGAATGGGGGTAAAATGAAGGAAAACGTGGGGAGACCCCGAAAGGTCCTGAAACGATGTCGGTAAAAACACGGATTTTCAAGCCCAGGGGTAACTAAAGTTACCCCAAGCAACAGGCACGCTAGCAAGCCCAAGGCAGGCCTGGGC
>BLSH010334420.1:276718-305241 GCA_018402905.1 Glandirana rugosa | reverse complement strand
GGACCAGGGTGGTGCTGCGGACATAGCGTATCTTGATTTCAGCAAGGCATTTGATACAGTTCCACATAATGATCTGATACAAAAGTTGTACAAGCTGGGACTTAACCCTTGGGTGGTTCAGTGGATATGCAGTTGGTTAAAGGATATATCCCAGAGTGTGGTTGTAAATGGGGTTCACTCAGAACAGAGACCAGTCACTAGTGGGGTACCACAAGGCTCTGTACTGGGTCCTGTTCTATTTAACCTATATGTAAGTGATATAACTAAAGGTTTGTTGGGCAATGTATGTCTCTTTGCTGATGATACAAAGGTGTGTAATAGGGTTGATATCCCTGGAGGGGTCTGTAACATGGAACATGATTTGGCATTGCTGGAAGATTGGTCAAAGCAGTGGAGACTGCAGTTCAATATTTCTAAATGTAAAATAATGCATCTAGGGAAAAAGAATCCGCTTAGACAGTACAGCATTGGGGGTGCAGTGTTAGCCAGCACTACAGAAGAAAAAGATTTGGGGGTGCTTATTTCAGATGATTGCAAAATGAGCCAACAGTGTGACCAGGCAGTGGGAAAAGCAAATAGAATTCTGGGATGTATCAGTAGAGGGATCATCAGCAGGAGGAAGGAGGTTCTGATTCCTCTATATAGATCTTTAGTGATACCTCACTTAGAATACTGTGTCCAGTTCTGGAGACCTCACTTACAAAAAGATATTGATAAGATAGAACGAGTTCAGAGACGGGTAACAAAAATGGTGAAAGGTCTGGGGGATAAAACATATCAAGAGCGACTTCAGGAACTTAATATGTATAGTCTGGAGGAAAGAAGGGAGACATGATTGAAACCTTTAAATATATCAAGGGGGTGAATAAGGTTCAGGAGGGCAGTCTTTTCAATATGAAACCAAAAGCAAGAACACGGGGACATGACCTCAAACTAACTGGGGGGAAGTTCAAAACTAATCTTAGAAAGTATTATTTTACTGAAAGGGTGGTAGATGATTGGAATAAACTACCAACAGAGGTTGTGAGACAGTCAACAGTAAATGGCTTTAAACATGCTTGGGATAAACATAAATCTATAGTCAGACAACAAGGTTAATGTAAAAAAAAAATAAAAAAAAAATAAAAAAAGGGGCAGACTCGATGAACTACTCAATCTTTTTCTGCTGTCACTTTTCTATGTTTCTATAACAGATCTAACCGATCCCGATCACAGGGATCAGAAGATCACTGTCATGCCGCCTGTCAGAATGGGGAACCGCCGTGTTTACATCGGCGGTTCTCCATTCTTCCTATGTAGTAGGTGATTGCGGGTCGCCGGTGGATATCGAGTTCGCCCGTCCTGCGGCCCCACCCACGGAGCGCACGGCGGGCATGAGAGCGCAACTGCAGCTGTGCGGACCACCGTTTATAGACGGCGATCTGCGCAGCAGAGCCAACCTGCCGCCATATATCCACACGATAAGGCAAGTGGTTAAATGTGAGTGCAATATATCCTTGTTTTATTTTACCATTTTTAATTAAAAATACTACAAGGAAACCGTGAATGTGTGGCTTTGGGGGTAGGGTAGAGATCAGAGGATGGAAGATTTCAACTAAAACTGCGGATGCCATCTACTTAACCAGTGAATAGCTGAGCCAGCTCCTGCTGGCATCTTTAACAACCTGTAAATAGCTGGTTGTTAAGGAACTGGAACCTGATGGCATCCCTAACAACCAGCTATTCACTCAAAATTTTAATGCAACGCATTTAAAACGCATAGCAGGTTCTAGATGCGATGCAGTGTGAAAGCCATATTGTCAAAGCTTAACTGAACAAGCTGAAAGTGGAGTTCCACCCAGAATTTTTTTTTAGGCATCCACTTTTTTAATACTAAATAGATGTAACCTTTTGTTTCCTTACTTTCAAACCACCTAGTAATTACATGTATTTTTTACTCACAATTTAATTTCTCTCACTGCTGGACTTTTCCATTTTAAGTGAGGGCATCTGTAAGCCCATCTGTAGTCTCCTGGCATCTCTTCCTGAAAGAAGTACATGGTGGGTAACCATCTTGCACTCCTCAATCTCAGTCCGCCTTAAATCGTGTAATTTCCTGTCTGGAAATAACACGATTTTTCAGTACAGGGAAGACCACTGACTCCTGGGAAATGATGAGTCACATCTCCCAGGAGGCCAGGCGAAGCATGAAGTGAGGAGAAGAGCCTAGGACCTAAAAGGGGCAGATTACAGAGACCACTAGCAACAAGCGACTACTAGGGTGAGTATAACATTTTTTTTTTCCTTCAAAGGTAAGTCTATATAGGTAAAGGACTTGAATGATGTAAAAAAAAAATTATGGGTGTAACTCAGCTTGAAGCTGATTGTTTACAATGCACAGCTGCACCAGATTCGGTGTGCACCAGTTTTAGTAAATCTCCCCCTTAGCTCCTATCCTAGTGACCTGACAAAAGGGGACACTGGACCTGGTAAGAGTTTTGGCTGTTGCAGCTGTCAGCACAGCGCTACTTGTTTATTGTCTATATAAACACATAACTAGCGCTGCAAAAATATAAAGTGTTTTCAATAAAGCTCCCTTGACCTAAGTAGATATGTACATTCGATCATTTTACCTTTCTTGAGTCAGCAAACTATATCAGGAACAATTTTACACAACAATAAATTGAGTTAAGTGGGAAGTGTTTTATTCAGCTGACTGCAGTCAATACCTAGGGCTAAATGTATGCAACATTTCATCATTCCCAGAGTATATTTATTTGTTGTTTGCATAGCAGAGTTTCTGATGAAGGGACAGAACGGAACCTTTCCCTTGTCTGTGTACCTGTGAATGGATACTTGCAGATAAATTCAGGAGCAGAATATAAATCTGAACTCGAGGAATGATCTTAATTGCATAGTTACTTTGGTCCAGCTTGGCACAATGTAATTATGCAAATTTATGACTCGATGGTCCCCTAGGGCAGCAGTCACCAACCAGTGGTCCATGGACCACAAGAAAATTTGGGTGGTCCCCAGGTTTTCTGCCTCAAAACAACATTGTGGCAGATGTATACCGCCCAATGTTGTTTCCAGTGTTGCTGCCAATGTGCACTGACAGTCAATACTGTCAGTGCGCATTGATACCCAATACCTCATCTGTAGTTTTGGCTCCTGTGAATTCAGAGGGAGGCTCTGGGAGTAGTGCAGAGAGTGGGAGTTGAAGAAGGAGGGGACTTTCAAAGGCAGCACTGATCCCAGACTGTGGGACGGAGCACGTAATTCAAATACATGACTGGATATGGATGTGAAATCCAATGATGAATCTGTGTAAGGCAGCAGTGTGATGCAGAGTGTGGGGAGTGTGGGGAGTGTGGGGGGTGGGGGGTGGGGGTGGGGCAGAGAGCCAGAGCATTGTGTGTGTATAAGGCACTTAAAATTCATGCTAGTGGTCCCCGGAACTCAAAATTGTGAGTTTAGTGGCCTGTGAGGTCCAAAAGTTTGGTGACCACTGCCCTAGGGAAGCTGTAAATCACTGTAGTAGTCAGGGCTACTACAGTAATAACCATAATCTTCTGGATCCTGCTCTGGTTCTGTATGAGTGTCCTCCTCTCTGCACACTGGCCACAGCATGTCACTCACCTAGCCTTGCCCCCATTCACAGGATGTTATTTTTTTTCAAAGAATACAAGGTTTTCTTTTATTGGACAGAGTGGAGAGACAGGGAGGTGATGTCACAATCTCCACATGTGTATCTGTAAGATTTCACATTTGCTAGTAATACAGTAATATAAACTCTCAAATTTAAGTAGTGTGGTTGAAGTTGATTTGGGGAGTTGTAGAAGTGCCTAGGGTTAGTTCTCCTTCAATTTGTATTTTTTCCTTTCAATCTTTGTAGCAATGTATGATTGTTAAAGGATTTTACAATGTTAAATGTGTAATTAAATACAGTTTTTAATAGTGAAAATAATTGGTGATTTTATTACACATGTAAACTTGGTACCAGTAAAGTCCAGAAGCTAAGATTAAGAAAACAGGGGCATGACCTCAAACTAGCATAAGGACATGTAGAAAAATGAACGACTGCACCTCAAAGGTCCGAAAAAGTATCTTTGTTTATTGAAGCATCAAATTAGCATGGTACAGGATGAACCAGGTCAAAGGCAGACGTGTTTCACACTTAACAACAGTGCTTATTCATTGCAAAGATAAAACTCACTGTTCGATAGATATATACCATGAACAATTATCGCCAAGATTTAAAAAAGGGGGGAGGGAAAAAACTTCAATCAGTGAGTGACCTATCAGCAACCAATGTAGCTTCACACGTGGTGTAGACCATGAACACTAATGGAACTTGAATATAAAATGTGGCTGAAAAAAGAGCGACTACATAGGAAACCGATGTACAAGTCAAAAAACCAACGGACATATATATAATACAAAAAAGACAAAGAAAAACCTAAATTAGTCTGGACTTGACAAACAAAATCATCCATTGACTGTGCAGCATAAGGACAGTTCAAAACTAACTTTAGAAAGTATTATTTTACTAAAAGAATAGTTGATGCTTGGAAAAGACAGTCTGAATGTTCCTTGCCAGCTTATGGGCATAGGAGCTCTTCTGACTGGCTCTTAGTGCTGCCTTTACCTCTGCCAGTTAGATATCTACTGTATAAGTGACTGCCTGAAGCTGATACCAAGGTGAAAACTGAGTGTTTGCACTAGTTGAATTTAAAAATGGATGTAATATTTTTAATGAGGGCTAGTAATAAGCAAATGAGAGACCACTCTTCTAGTTCACCTCTTGCCCTTTAAAGGGCTGTTCAGTGAGCAATCACTACTCAAATGGACCACTGGTCATTGGTCCATATAGCATACACTTCCAGATTTCTATCCAGAGCTTCCCAACACCCCAATACCCAGGGTGCCCTCTGTTATGATAATTCTGGCCAGAGCTTGAATGACTTGCCAACTCCTGCCCCCTTTGTTTCTTAAAGCGGGGTTCCACCCTTTCCTTAGGTTTATTAAAAGTCAGCAGCTACAAAAAGTGTAGCTGCTGACTTTTAATAAACCGACACTTACCTGTCTCCCGGTCCAGCGATGGAGCCGCACGGAGCCTCGCTCCTCTCCCCCTCCCCTCTGCGGCGCCGGCATTGCCACTGTGGGCACCCGGCCGCGGCTTCATGGCCGGGCGCACACTGCGCATGCGCGAGCGGCGCTGCGCATTGTGATTGGTCCCGAAGTCTTCTAGGACCTGTCCTGTGTCCCAGAAGACTTCGGGAGGGAGGGGGAAGGAGTCCTTCCACTTCCGATCGCCTAAGGCGACCGGGGCGGAAGTACCCCTAAAAATAGGGTATCCCCACCCCCCCTCCTCCCTAAAAGCTCCATTTCAACATCTGGAGCTGGGGAGGAGGACTTAAAGCGGAAGTTCCACTTTTGGGTGGAACTCCGCTTTAAGAAGTTGCCTATCCCATTTGGTCACTAGCCAGGAAAGCAGGGGAGTCAGAGAAAGCAAACCAGACTGCAAACACACAAGTTCCTGTGTCATGTAACAAGATAAGAAAAAATGTTTTTTACAATCTGGTTGTGATCTGAATTATTCATATTTTTGATACTTATCTACCGGCAAGAAAGGAAGCAGCACCAAGCCATGATGGATAGGCATAAGAGCTAAGAACTACATGGCATGATTTGTTTGAAACTAAAATATTGGGGCTCACAATATAAGATGCTGATGCCTGAAGTAACCTGTAAATGCCTTCTATACAGAACTAGGGACAGTATAGCCATAAGTAGACTTCAAAGGAGTTCTCTATTTAACATACAGATTTTTCCACATTCTTCAGTGAAGGGTGAAGGGTATGATTCTCTATGCTCAGTGGACCTGACCAACCCTTTTATTCTTCATGCATGTTGGGTATCACCAGAACAAAGCTAAAGAAATTCTAAAGAACCTTACCTACCAATCAGAAAAGAGGATCTTCCTAAATGGCTTCTAAAACAGGTCTGCAATTTTTACATCTACCAATATATTTGGAAGCAGAACTGCCATGTCATGTTGCCTCTGTATTGTGCAATGTGTAGTCCTCCTCTAGGTAACAAGGCACTGTCACCCTGCCCATGCAGGGAGAAGTGACATTATCTTTGTAATGCCCCCCCCACCCATAGTACACACAATGAGAATATCAGACAAATGATTGTTTGTTTTTTAGCCTCATATCGAAAACCAATAGGTTACTAAAGTTACGAAAATTATCGTAAGACAGAATACAACTGTTATGCAAAAATACTCCGCGCTATGAACAAATAGGGGTGAAACAGATAGTTATATGAGGGAGCTGCCCTGCCCAAGCCTCCCGAGGGAGGGGATATTATATAAAAAGGAGAAAAGCAGTTGGCGCTCCCCTGTATGTCCTCCTGCTTAAACACTAGGGGGACTTTGTACCAACTATTGTAATATATTTTAGTGATAAACAGTGTTGTGTAATTGTGACAAACAAATGGTGTTACCAACTAATTGCTGGCATAAAGTGACTGTGCTTCCACAAAAAATAATAAAATATATATCAGCATGTGAATTCTATATGAATAAATCTTGTGGTTATGAAACAATATAAAAAATGTGTAAGCAATTATGAAAATATAAATATGTGTTGTCTAAGAGCGACCTTTAAATTGATAAATAATAAATACTAAAATCTTTCACCATACAGTTCATAAATATTATATACTAAAAGTTTTCATCATACTTCAGGCCCCTTTGAAAGTGAAAAACTAAAATTTCATACAATAAATGTGTACGTATTTTAAAAGGAAAAAAACGTGAAAAAAACGTGTGTTATAATTCATAAAAAACGTGTGTTAAAATTCATAATGAAATAAATATATATATATATAAGGAATTGATAGTCCACAGTGTCTTTTATATTGTGCAGAAAGAGCAATGCTTGAGATATTGCTAAGAAAGGATTTTGATGAAGAAATCACACAGATCTTTGTGCATTCAATAAAGTGACTTTCCTTTCTTAGTGCTGTGAGTATAAGTGAAATCTACAGGTGACTTTTCTCTCCACAGTGCTGAAAAAATATCGGTGACTCCACTCTGTGGTCCCCTATGTGTCCCCACTCACCAGATACAGGCACCCCTGCAGGGGTATGAGCCTGTGGGAACCTTATCCGGACGTCTCTGGGATCCTGCTCCTCCAAGCGTCCTCCACTGTTTTCCAATGGTCCTGGAAACGTCCTGTGTTCACTCTCCTGGTTGCTTTCACCGATATCCCACGTTTGGTTAGTCCAGATAATCCTCCATTCGGTTACCGTAATTGAGGCGGGGCCAGCACGCACGTTCGCCGCATCACTACGTCACTTCTGGGTAGAGAGACATCGAGGGCTGGAACGCAAGCCGCCGCTAAGAGGAAGGGAGACGTCCCTTTTTCAAAACGGCAGCAGAGCTGCTGTATGTTTGTTAGCCCAGTATCCGGATGTGATATTTTGTGAAGACTTGTGATGATTGTCTGATACTTAGTGGAGCACAATAAAACGGTTTAAGAGGATACACACTATTGTTCAATTACGGTAACCGAATGGAGGAATATCTGGACTAACCAAACGTGGAATATCGGTGAAAGCAACCAGGAGAGTGAACACAGGACGTTTCCAGGACCATTGGAAAACAGTGGAAGACGCTTGGAGGAGCAGGATCCCAGAGACGTCCGGATAAGGTTCCCACAGGCTCATACCCCTGCAGGGGTGCCTGTATCTGGTGAGTGGGGACACATAGGGGACCACAGAGTGGAGTCACCGATATTTTTTCAGCACTGTGGAGAGAAAAGTCACCTGTAGATTTCACTTATACTCACAGCACTAAGAAAGGAAAGTCACTTTATTGAATGCACGAAGATCTGTGTGATTTCTTCATCAAAATCCTTTCTTAGCAATATCTCAAGCATTGCTCTTTCTGCACAATATAAAAGACACTGTGGACTATCAATTCCTTATATATATATATATTTATTTCTTTATGAATTTTAACACACGTTTTTTATGAATCATAACACACGTTTTTTTCACGTTTTTTTCCTTTTAAAATACGTACACATTTATTGTATGAAATTTTAGTTTTTCACTTTCAAAGGGGCCTGAAGTATGATGAAAACTTTTAGTATATAATATTTATGAACTGTATGGTGAAAGATTTTAGTATTTATTATTTATCAATTTAAAGGTCGCTCTTAGACAACACATATTTATATTTTCATAATTGCTTACACATTTTTTATATTGTTTCATAACCACAAGATTTATTTATATAGAATTCACATGCTGATATATATTTTATTATTTTTTGTGGAAGCACCATTTGTTTGTCACGATTACACAACACTGTTTATCACTAAAATATATTACAATAGTCGGTACAAAGTCCCCCTAGTGTTTAAGCAGGAGGACATACAGGGGAGTGCCAACTGCTTTTCTCCTTTTTATAGAATACAACTGTGACAGATCCAACCAGGACATGGGCTTTTAGAGAAGACTAGTGGGCAAGCCTCCTACCCACTGATTATGGCCTATGGAGAGAGCAGATCCTTTTTTAACAATGAACAACCACGTGATGAATGCTGAGAGCGAGGCTTGGATTAATTCTTTTAATAAGGACAATAAAGCTTCCCTTCTGGAGTAGAGGGAAAGCTGTAATATTAATCTTGTACAGGTTAATGGTTAGAGAAATATGGTCGCCCTCCTACAGACTGGGTTAGAGAGGCTCCTTCACATGGGACAGAAATATTTATCAACAATATCCCTCAAGAAATCTATGGAGAAAAATTAATTCCACCTTTTCAGACTACTGGAACACTGTACAAGTTTGTCTCATAGACTGTTGTAGACTTTGGCCAGACAGTCTGAGGTGGGGTGGGATCACTGTTTGTTATGTGTGTCTTTGTTCCATTGTGCACCTCATATGTGTAAATTCCCATTGTTAATTGAGTCACCTAGTGTTTCTGTTTGTCTGTTCATCTCTTGGAGATGTGATTAATATTGTAACCACTTTACATTGTTATCGAACCATTGTGGGATGTTTATGCTTATGATAATGTGTAATGTACTTTGTATCCAGGGTGGTGTGCTTGGTGCCTAACAGTCGGGGTGGGCACTGAGTCACCTAGGTAGCTAGTTTTTTAATTAGCTTAGATTATGTTTATGTTGACTGTTCCTTAGCTATGCTAATTATATTCCTGTTTACATTTTGTATTGTTACAGTAATGTGAGCAGGCCCTACCTAGTCCTGTGTGCTATATAAATTCTGTGTCAGTTTTCAATAAAGTGAGTTCCAGTTCCAGAGCACCTAAGCTAGTGTCATCTAGATTCTTGGGTATAATATTAATATTCAGCTATAATACCTGGTTCCTGGGTCCAGAATGGAGAAAGCTATATCTCGTTTGAAGCACCCAAGCTGGGTGCTGGATGGTTCCGTCACAACAACTTGGGAAGTGATTTAATGTATTGTATTGTATTGTATTCTTTAGTGTTCAAGCATGTGTGGTCTTGGTCACAAATTTTTTTTCGTACAAATACTATACTAATTACACAAAAATCATTCATTCTGTTATTGTATGAAAAAAACATTGTGCTTGTCTCTTCGGATATTTTCACACAAACTGTCGTGATTGGCTCTCGAAAGCTGTGTAGTAACGAATAGATTATTGGGCGGTCGCTTCAAATGCATTTTCTTTGTGAGCTTGCTAAGGGTCAGGGTCATGACCAAGCTGACAGGGTCTCTTTAATTGCAGCACCAACAGTGGCATATATTACTTGATGTGAAAACAAGCTTACCTAACATTTACTCCATTCTTCCTGGCAGCTATGCAGTCTCCACATATAATTGAATACGTGTACAACCAAGACCATTGTTTTCAAGCTAGAAACAGATAAGTCAGTCTCTTCTTATAAATGGTGGGGTGAGTGCTGAGGAATGTTTTGTCATCCTGGGAATTGATTTATGCCCTCTCACTGTACATTGCTCATGCTAGTTTTAAATTGAGCAGCTGTCTGTGTGTTCTAAACCAGGAGACAATCCTCATCACCACATTTCACCTCTGATCCAGCAACAATAATCATTATATCTGCTACAGAGAGTGACTTTAACAGGATTAGGTTCATATCACAAATGGAAGAGGATACCTGGGAGGTCAGAACAAATACGTGTCTAATGTGCAATTCACTTTATATATTTTTTACAGCTTCATTTACTTAGGGGATTATAGTACTTTACATCTGATGAATACCCTTCCCCCGATCTCCTATATTACCATAGACCCATACACTTGAGTGCTTTCCTAATCTAGAATCCTGCTGAGCATAAAATGTTTTATGAAGGGACACAGGTATAGGGTATGTACAATTTGCTTTAGATTTATCAACATGTATTATCAGTGGCCTATCTGACTTGGATTAATGGTTTAGGTAAGCTACAACAAGGTGGGATTTTACAATGAGATTGGTGTGTGTGTGTAACCCATGCGCAAACTGCATTCCACACAAACCTATGTGACCTCACGCATACCCCTGAGACCAATAGGTAGATATTGTTTCTCTAGGCAGTCACAGATATGCCTCTCTCTCTCTCTCCATGAGAATACCCCCCTGTCTTTACAGAAGTTGTCATCCAGCTTGGACTAAGTGTGACAATTTTTGAATAGTTGGTGAACTACACGATCAAATGACAAGCTAAACTTAGTTTTCTGCTACAGAACTAAAACCATACCAAACATTATTTTTGTTTTTACACATAATGTATAAAAAAACTTTTCACTATAAACCACTAATGGCCATGCAAACCTATGCTTTTTTTCGTGCATTAAGACGTGTTCACATTAGCCAGAGAAATGGTGCTAGTTCACATCTGTGGAACATGCATTGGCTGGAAAACTTCATATCCATTTCTTGATGCATCGAGACATAATAAAAGATCAATTGCTGACAGCGGCAATGCATAAAAACATGCATCAATGCTTCTTGCAAATGTGTTGATAACACCTGTAAAAACTGCTTATGGATAGGTACGAATCAAACTTAAAGTGATTGTAAAGGCAGAAGATTTTTTTATCTTAATGCATTCTATGCATTAAAGGGGTTGTAAAGGTTCTTTTTTTATTTTTTTAAAATAACAAACATGTCATACTTACATCCTCCTGTGGCCCCGATCCTCCTCTTCTGGGGTCCCTCAGCAGCTCTCCTGGCTCCTCCTCCTCTTGAGTGCCCCCTCAGAGAAGTGCTTTCCATTGGGGCACTCATGCGGGCACACTCCCGAGTCCTGCTGCTGCGTCCATTGACACATTGCAGCATTCGGCCCCGCCCCCCGGGTCACTGGATTTGATTAAAACAGCGGGAGTCAATGGCTCCTACTGCTATCAATCTATCCAATGAGGACCCTTCCTCTTCCTCCTCGCTGGAACGATCGGGTAAAAAGGGGGCTCTGGGGGGCTGCTTGACTAGAGAAGGTTTTTCACCTTAATGCATAGAATGCATTAAGGTGAAAAACATTGAGGGTTTACAACCCCTTTAAGATAAAAATCCTTCTGTGTGCAGCAGCCCCCTCAGCCCCCCAAATACTTACCTGAGGTCTCTCTAGATCCAGCAATGTTGCAGCAGTGTCTCGGCTGCCTGGGACTCCCCTCCTCATTGGCTAAGACAGCAGAGCGGCACCATTGGCTCCCGCTGCTGTCAATCAAAGTTAGTCAGTGAATGTGGGGAGAAAGGGGGCGGGGCTGGGTCGCACCTCCGTGTATGAATGGACACAGGGAGCTGTGGCTCAACTCAGGTGCCCCCATAGCAAGCTGCTTGCTGTGGGGGCACTCAACAGGAGGAAGGGGCCAGGGGAGCCGAAGTGGGACCCAAAAAGGAATGCTCTGTGCAAAATCATTATACAAGGCAGGTAAGTATAACATGTTATTATTTTTAACTAAAAGAAAATGAGGCTTTACAATCACTTTAAGACCAGCTTTAAACTTACTTGCCGTGGCAACGAACGTATTGCGACAATGCACAGCAACATATCATGTACACATTAGTACACTGCAGTACCATTCCTTTTGAAAATGCACCTCCAAAGCATGTGTGCTGCAGCGTACTACAATTTAAAGTCAGGCTCTACCCAACAATGCATCAGGAAAACTATTGTTGTGTTTTCTGCTCCACTGTGGGGGGTTGACAGCCCTTTCAAAGGATTGCACCAGACTGCATAGATATGAATGGGACCTACATTTTGTGTCTTGCTTGACGTCTCCCTTTAACCTCCCAAGATGACTCTCAGGGCCCTTTCACACCTATGCGTTTTAACTCCTTCAGCTCCCACACTTCTACACCCCCCATAATGACCACTGCAATGTTGACATTTCTGCTGGAGCTATTCATCAATAACTTTATCAATACATATATTAACAGAGTTTTTTGTAGGACAAACAAGGCTTTCTTTTGGTAATATTGTCATGCAAAAATGATTTTATTTTTTTATGTCATTCATAAACAACAAATGTAATGTAGCTAATTATTGGGATACACGAATATGAGGACACACCACTGTGTCCAATGAATTTCAGTTTAACTTTGCTGTAATGTCGGTGCTGTAATACTCACCAGTGAATACCTTCAGTGGTGCAGTGGTCATTATACCAGTGAATGTCTTTAGCAGTGCAGTGGTCATCATACCAATGAATGCTTTCAGTTACACAGCAACCATCATTGCCAGCACAGGAGTCTCAGTGGGACAACTACTGCCACATCTGAGGATTGGTGAGAGGGCCGTGTGCCCAGTTATACTATTAGTATTCTGTGAGCAGAACTCCACCCAGTGGAATACTATATATTCTTCATAAATACTTCTCTGCTAGCAGAGCCACCAAAATTTTTGTTAAGTGCCTCCAAGACAAAAATAGGGCCCCGACGTTGCCAGCAGAAGATTTAGAATCCCCTGCAAGACATTAGGATATTGTTATTCATCAGAGTTGCTCTTTTTCTTCTCCTCCTCTTCCTTACCTACAGCATTCATACAGTGCTCTTTGGCAGCTTAGCCTCCTGATCCAGTATCTTACTATTCCAGCTGCCATAGTTGCACTTCAGGGCTATTGCTATAGCTATGCTGAGTCTGGTTATCTAGTTCATTACATGCATGCCAGTTACATTACCTTTACCATTTAAAGCTGTTTATCTACCTGTCTACAGCTGTTGATATGCCTGATTGTTCACATTGTCACTATTTTGAGTTTAGCCATTTGAGTGCAGCCATCATTACAGTGTTCTGTATTAGCTCTTGTGTGGGTTAGCGCCATCTTGTGGCCAGAGGCCACACTGCCAGGCCATACACACAGGATAACATCCTATACCCTGCCAGTGACTCCTGTCCTAGAGCCCATGTCAAAGTCCCCATTGACATGTCTGTCCTCCCTCAAAGTACACTATGCTGGGGCTCCGCTGTGCTGTACAATGTGCTGTCTATATCTTAAACAAGAACAAGTCAGTTTCCACAGTTAATGTCCATAGTCCAGTCTTCAGAACCCATAATGGGGTTCCATTAAAGTGTTGTGTCTTTGCGATGAAAGTTTACATAGCACACAGATGGTCCTCGCTGCATCTCTCCCATGCCCAGACAGCCACAAGTGATGGTCTCCTCTTATATAAATCACTTCAGAAGAGGGAAGTGAGTCATACAGGGGAAGACATGTCATAGGACAAAAACATTAACCCCTACAGCACAGGCCATTTACCCTTTATTGTATTATAAATGATTACCTAAAAACAGTATTAAACCCAAAAGCAAACATTTAATATATTGCAGCTTACCAATTCTTATATGTGATGGCTGCATTTGTTTTCTTTTTTAGGCTTTCCTTCTTCTATTCTCCCCTGGTGATCCAGCCAGTTAGTCTGTTTTTGAAAAAAAAAAACAAGCTCTCTTGCAAATGTATCAGGGCTGAGACAAACCATTTAGCACTGGCGGGATGCTTACACTGATCAGCTTCTATTTATTTATTTACAGTATGTAAAACCTTTATCCCAAATGGAAATAAGCTGCTGTAACTGCTTATAAAGTGTTAGCTGGAGTTTGGCTTCAATTTGTTAGTGTATTTAAACCTGATACATCTAACACTCCTTTCCACCCAGACTAACAATGCTGCTGTCCAAATGTGCCCCCTGTGCGCCTTCATCCAGGGTGGATCCACTCTAATACAGGAGGTGTGTTACTGGCCAGATCACCAGGTGAAAACAGAGGGGAAAAGCCTAAAAAATGGGATTAATTCAGCCACGGCGTCTAAGGATTTGTAAGCTTCAATTTATTCGATTTTTGCTTTTGGGTTTAATACCGCACCTGCCTACAAGCATGTAAACACTGAACATCATAAGGATAATGGCTTGCAGGTAAATTGATCTTTAACTCTAATTTCTGATTAGAATGTTCTAATCTTCCTACACTTCTGTCTTTGGGTTTAATGAGCTATTAAACTAGAGACTAGACTCTTGTATACTAGTTCAGATACAAAATGGCTGTATTCAGAGAATGTATAAGCAATGTCAACTTTAAACAACTCTTACTCCTTTGTGCGAAATGTTTCTCTTATTACTGAGTCCCATTAATCATGGAGTAAGGAAAAGGCTTTTAAGAGTAGCAGAAACTGATTAAAGGCATCTCATTAAACTTAAACGTAAATTATTTATCTAATACAATATCACAGATTGGCATTTCAAGATCATTATCTTCATTGCTTAAATTGGACTTTGTTGATTGACTGATAAAGGCGCCATCCGACACGCAGGAATTTTATATTTAATGGCGATGTATAATTGGCAAATTCCACGTTATTTAAGGAGCACATTAATAATTCCTCAGAAATCAGCCTTCACAAGACTTTTTTTATTGATGTAAATCATAGTTCTTTCTTCCCTTTAGATCAAGTATATCAAACATATATTTTGATTTTCCATAAGAGTGTACACCCTGTAAAGTATGTAAGTAATAATATTGAAGAATAGATACAAGATAGTTAAAGTGAACTGGCAAGTACTTTTTTGGTATTCATTCTGTAGTAAAGCCTAACTCCAGGCAGATATGAAAAAAACCCATACAGCCAGTACAAGTACTCGAATGGGTCCTTATATTAGTAGAGTATTCCCTTCACATCTACACTCAGCCTAGGTGTAAGAGAAAGTTGGCACTTAGACAAATAAAGGCCCTATTAATTTGCACCGTACCATTAGCACACTGCAAATATGTTAGGGAGGAGTGGATCACCGTATCAATGTTCTGCTGCTCCAGCATTTTCCAGTCGCAGGCTGGGGGGTAACTTAGACCAGACCACATTGCTTAGGTGCACTATAAACTGCAGCTGGGACTGAACATCTGACTGTGCTGTCTTTCAGGGGTATCCAGATCAATAAGACTGCCTGGATATAGGTACAATATTTTGGCAAGTTAGAGAGTTTTTATACATAGATCACATCTGTATATTTAGCCCTTACCTTGAAATTTAAAGGAGTTGTAAAGTCAGAAGGTTTTTTTTTTTTATCTTAATGCATTCTATACATTAAGATAAAAAGCCTTCTGTGTGTAGCGGCTACCCCAGCACTTCCTAATACTTAACTAAGCCCCCCTCTCTGTCCAGCGATGTCCAGAAATCCCTCAGCCATTCGGGACTCTCTCCCTCAATTGGCTGAGACATAGCAGCGGCACCAATTGGCTGCCGCGATTGTCAATCAAAGTCAGTTAGCCAATCAGGGGAGAGAGAGGGCGGGGCCAAATAGCAGCTCCGTGTCTAAATGAACACACAGAGCTGCAGCTCGGCTCGGGTGCCCCCCAAAGCAAGCCGCTTGCTGTGGGGTACTCAACAGGAGGGAGGGGCCAGGAGCAGCAAAGAGACATTTGAGAAGAGGAGGACCCAGGCTGCCCTGTGCAAAACCAACTGCACAGAGCAGGTAAGTATAACATGTTTGTTATTTTAAAAAAAAAAATCACTTAACAGACCATCTGTCTATAAAAAATTTAAACATAATTTTTATATTATGCGTGCTTGCTGGTTAAGACCCTATTCACATCTAGCGGCGACATAGTGCCTTGGTTTTAGCACATTTTTAAATGCATGTTTTTAGAGCAGCACCATTCCTTTGAATGGGTTGCTCTCTGCTCCAAAAATGTGCCAAAGTAGCTTCTGTACCTTTTTTTGGAACTGACTTTGGCATGTTTTGTCGTGTGACAAAATGCCCATTTCCTTTGGCATTATTGCTAATGGCACTCCAAACACGTGTTACGTGTTTTTCTTTGATTTTACTGCATTTCAGAATTGTGGGCAGAAACACACAATTCTAGAATGCCCCGATGTGAAAGGGACCTTATATCTTTGATGTATGGCAGTGACATGTCATGATCATGTCTTCTAAGCATGTATTTAATTAGAGAATCAGTCCACACAAAAATAATATTTCAGTCATAGAAGAAATTTGTTATGCGTTGTCACCTAATAGGTGTTCTGAAAACTCCAGTACTAAAATCTCTCTGCCACTTAGTTTCTACCCATCTTGAAGAGAAAAGTGTTCCCCTCCACCTCATTCAAATGCACCAAGTCAGAAATTAGAGTGAAGTCAAGACCCTTTGTAGCCTGGGACTAGGAAAGGGGAACTCGACAAGGACACAGGAAGTGTAACATAGTGTCATTTAACCAGCTTCAACTCAACTGTTACTGAAGGCCCTTATTAGGCCAGGTGAAGTTCACTTTAATATACAATACATTAAAAAAATTACAGGAAAATTGGAAACCCCGATCATGACAGCAATGTGCATATACAGTATCTCACAAAAGTGAGTACACCCCTCACATTTTTGTAAATATTTTATTGTAACTTTTCATGTGACAACACTGAAGAAACAACACTTTGCTACAATGTAAAGTAGTGAGTGTACAGCTTGTATAACAGTGTAAATTTGCTATGCCCTCAAAATAACTCAACACACAGCCATTAATGTCTAAACTTCTGGCCACAAAAGTGAGTACACCCCTAAGTGAAAATGTAAAAATTGGGCCCAAAGTGTCAATATTTTGCGTGGCCACCATTATTTTCCAGCACTGCCTTAACCCTCTTGGGCATGGAGTTCACCTTTTCCACTGCTCCATGACAACATCACAGAGCTGGTGGATGTTAGAGACCTTGCACTCCTCCACCTTCCATTTGAGGATGCCCCACAGATGCTCAACAGGGTTTAGGTCTGGAGACATGCTTGGCCAGACCATCACCTTTACCCTCAGCTTCTTTAGAAAGGCAGTGGTCAATGCCATCTTGGAGGTGTGTTTGGGGTTGTTATGTTGGAATACTGCCCTGCGGCCCAGTCTCCAAAGGGAGGGGATCATTCTCTGCTTCAGTATGTCACAGTTCATGTTGGCATTCATGGTTCCCTCAATGAACTGTAGCTCCCCAGTGCGGGCAGCCTCATGCAGCCCTAGACCATGACACTACCACCACCATGCTTGAATGTAGACAAGACACACTTGTTTTTGTACTCCTCACCTGGTTTCCGCCACACACGTTTGACACCATCTTAACCAAATAAGTTTATCTTGGTCTCATCAGACCACAGGACATGGTTCCAGTAATCCATGTCCCTAGTCTGCTTGTCTTCAGCAAACTGTTTGCGGGCATTCTTGTGCATCATCTTAAGAAGAGGCTTCCTGTTGGAACGACAGCCATGCAGACCAATTTGATGCAGTGCGTGGCGTATGGTCTGAGCACTGACGGGCTGACCCCCATCCCCTTCAACCTCTAGAGCAATGCTGGCAGCACTTACATCTACGTCTATTTCTCAAAGACAACCTCTGCATATGACGCTGAGCATGTGCACTCAACTTCTCTGGTCAACCACTGTATAGTCTTGACCACCATGCTGCAGCTCAGTTTTGGAGTCTTGGCAATCTTCTTATAGCCTAGGCCATCTTTATGTAGAGCAACAATTCTTTTTTTCAGATCCTCAGAGAGGTCTTTGCCATGAGGTGCCATGTTGAACTTCTAGTGACCTGTATGAGAGAGTGAGAGTGATAACACCAAATTTAACACACCTGCTCCCCATTCACACCTGAGACCTTGTAACAGTAACGAGTTACATGACACCGGCGAGGGAAAACGGCTAATTGGTCTTAATTTGGACATTTTCACTTAGGGGTGTACTCACTTTTGTTGCCAGCAGTTTAGACATTAATGGTTGTGTGTTGAGTTATTTTGAGAGGACAGCAAATTTACACTGTTATACAAGCTGTACACTCACTACTTTACATTGTAGCAAAGTGTAATTTCTTCAGTGTTGTCACATGAAAAGATATAATAAAATAATATGTACAAGAATGTGAGGGGTGTACTCACTTTTGTGAGATACTGTACATAAGCATAATGAGAGAAAGACACAAATGGCACTTGACACCTGGGGGATAAGGACACAAAACCATTCAATAAATAGAATACCAGCTCAAAAATTATTACTTGCACAGGGATTGAATTACAGACACCAAAACCACTAGACACTAAAAAATATGTAGCGTGTCAACTAAAAGCCTGCCCCTACATCCTTGCATTGTTGTGTAGCTTACAGCATTGTGTACAGCATAATTCCACAATTTAATAAAGAAAAAAATACTGTATAAAGCACAAAAAAAAAATAAGCCATTAAAACCCAGAAAACGTAATCTCCCATTACATGATCTCTCATGGCACATCTCCTGGTAAAGGTCACTGGCTGATTCGAGCAATTCCTGGACATCCAGTCCTCTCTGTTGCTCAGTTGACCAGTATTGTGTCCACTCCTAGTTGTGGCATTACTGTGCATGTAAAGGCTTTTCAACCCTCTGAGGAATCCAGTAAGGGCTCTGTGACTGACTCTTCTGATGGACAGCATCAATGCCAATGGACAGCATCTGTATAAGGGAGTAACATGAGCACTGCAGACTGCAGGTTGTAACTGAGGGTTTTAGGCAGATTTTTCTGGAGATGAGCTTTAATTAATGGCACTAAATAAAAGTATAAAAGAACTTATGTAGCTCACACCAGACTTATAACTATCTTATTGTCTTCCATACTTTTAACATTTTAGTTTATTATGATTGTGAGTACAGTTTGATCACTTTTACTATCAGCAATGATAGAAGCCTGAAATGCAAAGATACAATTTCTAAAGTCCATCCAAACATACGACAACTTTGTTTTATCTCAGTGATTCAAACTGTGTGCCGTGTGAGATTTGCAGATGTGCCGTGGGAGTTATGAAAAATATTTAAAATTGCTAGCGTTTTGAAACCTTAAGCATATCAAACAATTAAATGGTAAATCAATGTTGGAAAAGTTAAAGTAACTTATATAAAAAGGCAATCCCTGTCAGTCTGTCATTCATTGGTTCCTTTTGTAACGTGAGACTTGTGCAAGATCTCAGGAGCACTCAATCGCTCTAATTATATTATAATAATGGAGACTGTTCCATCCCAACTTTGATGCTTATAAATAAAGTTTGTTCATTGTTTAGCAATAGAGAAATAATTAATCATGTCTGGAACTCTGAAAGAGAAACTGTTAAAGTGGATGTAAACCCTCCATATACCAAGTGAAGTGAACAGCCTCAGATGATACACAGAGATGACACAAACCTCCCTATACAAGTCTTACATGTATATCTTCTGTCTTCACTTTGATATACTGTTTAGAAAATGCACACCGTGTTAGACTTTCCACTTCCTCATTCCTATCTAGGAGGAGTTGATAGCTAGACGCTGTGAGAGACTGTGAGAAAGCTGATTGGAGGAAAGGCACACACCCCCTTCCCACACAGGCAGAGCACTGCCTGTGTTTTGTTAAGCAGCCTGCTAATCTATTTTTGGCAGCCTCCTTTGACTCTAAATTATCTGAATTCTCTGTCCCCACTAACAGAACAAGTGAGAACTTATCAGGCTGATAACAGAGCTACTGAGGAAGAGACAGCTATGAGACATAGAGAGACATAGAGAGATAACAAAACACTACAGACAGATATGCCCAGCTCAAATTTCATGAATCGGGTTTACATCCACTTTAACCGGCAAAGTGGCTCGTTATCGCAAACCGCCATCACCTGACGGCGGCCGCGATAACGAGTATTGTGAGCGTGCGCCACCGCGCTCACTGTGCTCTGGGGGGGCCAGGGAGCAGGTAAGGCGGACTCGATCGCTGCCGGATACGCACGATGCCCCCCCCGCAGTGAAAGAATGGAGGTCCGTGTATGTAACCATGGATCTCCATTCTGACAGAGGGGGAAGGGCTGTGATCCCAGGCTTCCTGTATATGATCACTTCCCTCCCCCGGCCAGCCCAGCCCCCATACAGTTAGAACACACTGGGGGAACACAGTTAACCTTTACAGCGCCCCCCTCCAGGTTAACCCCTTCACTGCCAATGGCATTTACACAGTAATCAATGCATTTTTAAAGCACTGATCGCTGTATAAATGCCAATGGTCCCAAAAAAAGTGTCAAATTGGTCCGACATGTCCACCGCAATATTGCAGTACCGCTACAAATCACAGATCGCTGCCATTATTAGTAAAAAAAAAAAAAAAAAAAAAAAAAAAATCCCAGAAATGAATTCTCATAATTCGTAAACGTGGCAACTTTTTCACAAACCAATCAATAAATGGCTATTGTGTTTTTGGCCAAAACCGATGAAAAAAAAATGTTTTTTTATATATTTTTTTTTGATTTGTATTTTAGCAATTAGTAAGAAATTTTTTTTTTTTTTTTGCAAAATTGTCGCTATTTTTTTGTTTATAGCGGCGATCAGAAATGACGCAGAGGTGATCAAATACCTCCAAAAGAAATCTCTATTTGTGGGTAAAAAGGACGCACATTTAGTTTGGGTACAACATCGCACGACCGCGCAATTGTCAGTTAAAGCAAAGCAGTGCCGAATCGCAAAAAGTGCTCTGGTCCTAAAGTGTAAAATCCTTCCGGGTGGTTAAGCAAGCAAAAGAGGATTACCATCGCTTCAATCTGATTTGCTCTTGAAAGCAGGCACGTCATTCACATTCAATTTAAAATTAAATATATTTGCAAAAATAAATAAGTTCTTCACCACAAAAATTGTTAAATCTTTTCAGGTGTGCCATGAAAATGTTTAGATCTTTTTGGTGTGCCGCAAGACAAAAAAGTTTGAGAAACACATTGAATGCGCTCACAGAAACCATTGAAGGCGCTCACAGAAAATTTAATTAACTGTGACCTGTAAGTGACAATAAATAGAATGTTCTCAGCTAGCAAAAAATAGGCAGCATATTTATAAACAGCTGTTTGTGTCTGTGATAAAGAGTCAGTCAACAGTTACTCAACAATCTATTCTTAGAAGGAGCAGCTGCTGCTCCGGATATACAATATGTATAAAGAAAACATAAAGGCAAGGCTATTATGGGCTCTGTTTGGGGACATTTATGTCTTAAAACGAGTGTCCTGGACTGGGATGTCAAAAAGACCAAAAGATCTAAGAAACTCTGGGATGCAAACTGCACAAAATTCAGGTTGTTGCAATTGGGGAAAAATAGTGTGGAATATTGTACAGTTAGGTAAAACTATTCTTATACAAACTATTTACTAATAAATATATAGTTGCCATTATTATCCTCCACCAATATATATTGTATAATTATACAATAATAAATAAATTAATTAATAAATACAATGTTTATACAATATACACTGCGGGTAAAATAAGTATTGAACACGTCACCATTTTTCTAGGTAAATATATTTCTAAAGGTGCTATTGACATGAAATTTTCACTACATATCAATAACCACCCATGCAATCTATACATACACAGAGGTCAAAACAAATAAGTTAAGAAATTAAGTTAAGTGTAACAAAATGGAATGACACGGGGAAAAAGTATTGAACACGCTAACTGAAATATATTTAATACTTCATACAAAATCCTTTGTTGGTAATGACAGCTTCAAGATGCCTCCTGTATGGAATAACTAGTCGCATGCATTGCTCAGATGTGATTTTGGCCCATTCTTCCACACAAATCTTGAAGGTTCCGTGGACCACTTCTAGAAAAATGATGACGTCTTCAATACTTATTTTACCCACTGTATATACACAATGTAATTATCCTGCCACCACATAATCCTCCAAGTAATACATAATCAACTTCACATATTAGCAAAAAACGTAAACATTTTATTTAGAAACTCATATAAAAATCTTTATGCATAAGGAATGACCAACTTCTAGTACATTTTATGTTATAACATAAGCAATGTGCAAAGAAACCTTCACTTTATGACCCCTTATCTTAGTACATGTTATGTCAGGCAAAAAGACCTCTCCCCTTATGTCTCTGTATGGTTTGACGATTGAAGAACTGAAAAGGTGGATGGTCATGCTGCCTTAAATCATGATGCAACATGTACTAAGCAGAAGGGAAATTTACAAAAGGTTTCTATGCACAATGTTCATGCTATGACACATATGATACTAAAAGCTGGTCCTTATGCTTAACAATATTTATATGAATTTATTTAAATTACTAAATTAAACTTATAATTTTTTTTTGACTAATGTGAAGATTATTTGGTACCTTTAGAATACACAATTGAAGTATCTTAGTAGGTTTGGGATGTGGTGTCGCATCCCATCTGTCTGTCCTGGCTAGTAATATTCCAGTATAATTCTCAAGCTAACATTAAATAATGCTCAGAGCGCACAAAATAATCCTCCAGCACACCACTACATTATACAGTATAATAATCCAGCAACCTCTATATACCGTAAGGCCCCTTTCACAGTTTTTCAGGCGGACCCAATCAGACCCACCAGTCTCCTCTATGGTGCGGTAAGTTTCAATGGACATGTGTTCATTGACACTCGCCGACATCCGATCCGATCTGCTAAAAACAGACAGGTGGGGATTCGTTCCCCATCCATCTGTCGGATGGGAAGATAGTCGGGTGTAAAACGGGCAGGCAACCCAATTGCATCCGATTGCCCATAGAGGAGAGCGAGCTGTGTCTGCTCTGAATAATCAGAGTGGACATGGACCAGTCATCTGGCTGCTCAGCGGGGATCAGTGGACAGATTCCCCACTGAGTAGGCGGAGTCCAACAGAGCCCACCCTGTGTGGAAGGGGCCCAATGTTCAAGTTGCTTCGACATAATACTCCAACATGCCACTATATTATACCACATAATACTGCAGATAGCTCTATATAGTACTCAATTCCCTACCACACAATCCTCCAAGCTATCAATATTATAGAGTACATGTTCATTATAATACACAGTATAAATTGTTAATCCCTTAGAAGACATAATATAATCTTCTGTAACACATTCTTCTGATAGGTTTCTCTTTCCCTCCACTGATACACATCGTCTCCCAACTTTCCTACCTCCTCCTTTACACCCTTCCTCAGTGGAGCGTGAAATAGGTGTTACTAAGAGAACCAGCCATTTTGCCCTAATTATGGGCCCAGGATCAGTGGAAGGAAAAATGCCCCTGCATTGGTTGGAGGGAAGTTGCAGGAAGAAAAAAATGTCCCAGTGAAAGTGGGAGGAAAGAATGTTCCAGCATTAGTGGAAGAAAAAATATTATAGCATCAGTGGGAGGACAGAACAAATGTTCTAGTGTGATTGGGAAGAAAAATGCACCAGCATTGGTGGTCAGTGGGAAAAAACAAGACTGTGCATCACAGGTCAGCTGGAGGAAGCATACCCTTTAGTCTTTGTGGTCAGCCTTGCAAGTGCAATAACTGCTCAACACCCTGCCAGGCAGCCCCCTTTTATTAGCTTAAACCAGTGGCCTCATAATTTCTCCAATGGTGGAGCATATGCTGTACCCGCAGTACCAGCACAGTTACACAGGATCCTGAACAGTTGGGCAAATATTATTGTCTTGAAATGACATTGGTAGAGGAATCACTGGTCACTGTTGCTTTGTAAACTGATATGATCCACGATCAACCCCCTCACTACATTCTGTTTAGGCTGTTGTCCTGTTTATGCCTCCTGTACTCTTACCCCAGTGTATAGTTTTTGTGTGTCTTTATAAAGTTTATTGAGTGCCTCATCTATATTTTTATGAGACTGAATGGTTTATTACTTTGCATGATGTGGAGGACCGTGGAAAAGAGCTCAAAGGTTATAACTTTGGGAAACCTAATTTTTGAAAGACTTATGTCTAGAGTTGAGCGGACACCTGGGAGTTTGGGTTCCATGGGTTCTGCTGAACTTCGCAAAAAAGTTCGAGTTCGGCCCCGAACTTGACCCGAACTTGACCCCGAACCCCAAGTCAATGGTGACCCAAACTTTTGGGCGCAAAAATGGCTCTAAAAAAGTCCTGGAAAGGGCTAGAGGGCTGCAAAAGGAAGCAAAATGGGGGTAAGGGTAGGACAAGTGCCCTACAAACAAATGTGGATAGGTAAATAACTTAAAATCACATAAAAAAAATAAAACATGGAGTAGGAGGTGGATGTGGAGTAGGTGGTTGAGGAGGCAGTGGCCATGGTGGTGTAGGTAGTAGAAGTGGCGGTGGAGGAGGAGGAGGAGGTAGCCAACACTGTTTTTTGTTTATTTTTTTTATTTCTAATTGGGGTAGCCCCCAAAATATTGAGACGTAGTAAAAAAAAAGACTAAGTTCACTTAAGTATACCAATGGCTGTGTGAGGCCGGTATAAATGTCTATTCTGCACAAGGTACAGACAAGTCTTGTGGGATCCATGCCTGGTTCATTTTAATAAACGTTAGCTTGTCCACGTTGGCTGTGGACAGGCGGCTGCGCTTGTCTGTGATAACGCCCCCCTGCCATGCTAAACACACGTTCAGACAATACACTGGCTGCAGGGCAGGCCAGCATCTCCAAGGCATAAAGGGCAAGCTCAGGCCAGGTGCCCAATTTTTAGACCCAGAAGTTGAATGGGGCAGACCCATCAGTCAGTACGTGTAGGCGTGTGCACACATACTGTTCCACCATGTTGCTGAAATGCTGCCTCCTGCTAAGACGTTGCCTATCAGCTGGTGGTACTGTTTGTCGTGGCGTGCTGCTGACAAAGATTTTCCACATTTTGGCCATGCTAACCCTGCCTTCTGAGGTGCTGGCAGTGCCACAGCTGCATTGGCGACCTCTTCCTCCTCCTCTGCCTTTGCCTTGTGCTTCCACTGAGCCCCCGGTGTCATTTGGGAATGCCCTCAGCATCTACCAGCGTGCGATTGTAGTCGCGCATCTTCTGATCACGCTCCAGTGAGGGAATTAAGGACGGCACATTGTCCTTATAATGGGGATCCAGCAGGGTGGCCACCCAGTAATCAGCACAAGTTACAATGTGGGTAACTCGGCTGTCATTGCGCAGGCACTGCAGCATGTAGTCGCTCATGTGTGCCAGGCTGCCCAGAGGCAAAGATAAGCTGTCCTCTGTGGGAGGTGTATCATCTGTGTCCTCCGTAGCCCCCCAGCCATGCTCCAGTGATGCCCACGAGCGACGAGATTTCGGCCATTTGTCGCACACCCCCAGGCCAGGCTTGACACTCAGTGGCAACAACCACTCATTGGTCTGTTGTTCAATGCCCGTCCACAGCTCCTGCGCAGTGTGGGGTTTATCCCCCAAACATATCACTTTTAAAACAGCCAGCTGTCATTTCCCCCTGGATGTGCTGATGTTGGTGGTGAAAGTGTTACGCTGAGCGGATGAGTAGGTGGTCGAGGAGGAGGCACTGGGGATTAAATAACACCCGCAGAGAAGAAAAGACGGATAATCCTCCAGCAGAGATCCTGAAAGCACGTCCTCTCAGTCAGCCATCTTGGTAAAGTCACAAGCTTAGCATTACTGAGTTCCCTACCCAGCAGCTGTGCTTGTCACACAGACAGGCACAGTGGATGAGGCTCTTCCTTTACCAGTACAGGTTCAACATCACTGAGTGCAGCCCTGCCAACGTGTGACAGTTGCAACGGGGCAGGCAGGAAACTCTGTTCTGTGAGTTGAGCTGACTGCTTTTGCGTGTGCAGCAATACTGCTTGAGGTAGCCATCTTTGTTACAGGGGCACGGGCGTTAATGGGCTGCATGACAGGATCCTGTCTTTTAATGTGACTTGCAGCTTCCTTGACCAATATCGAGGCTTGAGAGACAGGAGGGAACAGATCCAAGAATCCATATCTGGATTTACTGCTTGGTTTAATATCTTTTTAATGCACCCTGCAAATGGAGATAAGAATACTATTCTTTCAGTGTCCTGTAGGGGCCAGAGGATAGAACCACAGCATTCAGAGGGAGACCTGGTATCAAACATGCTCAGAAGTGTGTCAGGTGCCCCATGATTCTTCAATATCTTGGCTGTATAAAATACACTGTGATGCATGGTCGCTTGGTTTAGACTGTGCTGTTCACTGTAATCTCTATTCGTTGCTATGATTGGTACTCTGCTGAAGTTAGTACTCTGTGGGGTATTCTCTATAAACTTAAATGGAAATTCTACTTTTTCATAACAAACACAACTTATACTGCATTTAAGGAAGTCTTCAGAGTGACTATAGTTTAGATTTAACTTAATTTAACAGATTTAACTGAACTTCAGACAGATACGAACCACAAATTAATACAGATATGTATTCCTTAGAAAATAATTAAATGCATTTTGAGATGCATCTATGGACCTAAGTTTGAGAAGCAAATACTGTAAGGGCCTAAATTAGTTTTATATTATTGGCATCAACTATCCCCCTGCACAGCAGAATTTTGACTAAGATATACAGTTGTGTTCAAAATAATAGTAGTCAGACATCACTAACCTGATCAATCACTGTTTTTGGTAGAAATTATATTTCTACATGGCAAATAATTTACTAGAAGGTGTAGTAGAGTAATAGAAATCCAACAGACCCAACAGTCATGACATGCATGTTGCTGATTCTGTGTAACTGAATCACTAATTGAAAGGGGCATGTTCAAAATAATAGCAGTATGGAGTTCAATTAGTGAGGTCATTCATTCTTTGAAAAACAGGTGGCAATTATTGCCCTTATTTAAGGAAGGCAGGCAGCAAATGTTGTACATGCTGGTTATAGTGCATTTCTCTCATAAATTCTGAGGAAAATGGGTCGTTCCAGACATTGTTCAGAAGAACAGCGTACCTTGATTAAAAAGTTGATTGGAGAGGGGAAAACATATAAAGAAGTGCAGAAAATGATAGCCTGCTCAGCTAAAATGATCGCAAATGCTTTAAAATGGCAACCAAAACCTGAAAGACGTGGAAGAAAGCGAAAAACTACCATTCGAATGGATAGAAGAATTGCCAAAATGGCAAGGACTCAGCCAGCAATCAGCTCCAGGAAGATCAAAGAAGGTCTAAATTTACCTGTGAGTACTGTTACAATTAGAAGACGCCTATGTGAAGCCAAGCTATCTGCAGGAAGCCCCCGCAAAGTCCCACTGTTGAAAAAAAGACATGTGCTTAAGAGGTTACAATTTGCCAAAGAGCACATTGACTGGCCCTAAGAGAAATGGCACAACATTTTGTGGACTGATGAAAGTAAGATTGTTCTTTTTGCGTCTAGTGGCTGGAGACAGTTTGTCAGACGACCCCCAAATACTGAATTCAAGCCATAGTACACTGTGAAGACAGTGAAGCATGGTGGCGCAAGCATCATGATATGGGGATGTTTCTCATACTATGGTGTTGGGCCTATTTATCGCATACCAGGGATCATGGATCAGTTTGAATACATCAGAATACTTGAAAAGGTCATGCTGCCTTATGCTGAAGAGGAAATGCCCTTGAAATGGGTGTTCCAACAAGACAAAGACCTCAAACACACCAGTAAACGTGCAACATCTTGGTTCCAGACCAACAGGATTGACGTTATGGAGTGGCCAGCCCAATCCCCGGATCTTAATCCAATAGAAAACTTGTGGGGTGACATCAAGAATGCAGTTTCTGAGGCAAAACCAAGAAATAGAGGAGAACTGTGGAATGTAGTCCAATCATCCTGGGCTGGAATACCTGTTCACAGGTGCCAGAAGTTGGTTGACTCCATGCAACACAGATGTACAGCAGTTCTCAGAAACAGTGGTTATACATAGAGTTGAGCGAACACCTGGACGTTCGGGTTCTGCTGGTCCGTCCGAACTTCGGGACAAAGTCCTGGTCCGGGTCCGGACGGAACCCGAACGATCGCACGGACAACGAACGGTAAAAACACGGATTTTCAAGCCCAGGGGTAACTAAAGTTACCCCAAGCAACAGGCACGCTAGCAAGCCCAAGGCAGGCCTGGGCCTGGTCCTGAAACAGGGCTTCAAGCCTGCCTGGTCGTCTTGGGCTTGCAGGTCCACAAGCGAGTTGAGATACATATTGGTGACAAAGACTCTTGACGACATGTAGACACAACGTACCTCAGTTGGTTGAAGACCGTGGACACTTGTCCATAAGGTCGGGTCCTACTAACCTGATGTAAGGTGTCAAGAGGAGATAAAGAACCAAAACGGAGTCTTTGACGTAAGAACTACAGTGGGG
>BLSH010334420.1:260700-272330 GCA_018402905.1 Glandirana rugosa | reverse complement strand
AAGCGGCGTGTCCTGGGGACACGCCGACACCGACAGAGCCGGGATGCGCGCGCCCGATCGCGCGCAATCCCGGCTTAAAGGGAGGACGTCATATGACGTCCACCCGCTGGGAGAGCAGGACCGCTCCACCGTCATTTGACGGTGGGCGGTCCTGAGGCGGTTAAACACACTGCTATTATTTTGAACACAACTGTAGGCATGTCAGTCAGGCTCTGCTGCAGTGCATATATGCTGACAGGAGGAGACAACAAAGTGAGCAATGGAATGACCTCAGCAGTGTGATTCTTCTCCCCTTATTGTCCACCCTGATGACTGGTTATCTGAAAACTGGATGAGTAGTGATCAAGAAGCAGTAGGAGGGGTGGATGATGCACTGAAATCAAAAAGTGACATTTCAGAGCATTGCCTAGGCACAATTAACATATTCTAGATCTTCCCTATAAGACAGTAAACCTTGACTTTTTAAGTTCAGGTCCTCTAGGTTCTAACATTATTTTACATAAGTATTTGTAAATGCAAGAAAAATGTCCCTTTGTCTTAACAGGTCACTGATAAGACTAAGGGGACATACATAATGCATGTATTTAAATGTAAAAAAAAATAAATATTCCAGTTGCCTCAGAAGATGTCTGAACAAATACAAGGCAAGAGTCAGTCACTGCTATAATGCATAGAGTTGATATAAAGGGAATCTAGCAAAAGGCCCATTTTATGAGAAAGACCATCTATTTTTAAAGAAGGTGCTTATGGTAAAATAGCTGAGTAAATTATGGGGATATGCACTCTATCACTGTCTAAATCCTGCTTGGGAAAAAACACATTACATTAGTTCAACTCTCTTACATATGTATTATTGCTAAACATCACATAATGCTTCCACCAGTGCAATATCTGTCCCATAAACATTGGATTACATGCATAACTTACAGTGGTGCTATTTATAGTCATACAGGGAAGCATATTTTATTTTTCATATGCACATTAAGGATATCTCCTGCATGTCTGTGAAGGTTCTCATTTATCCAGGTCATCATAGAATATTTAGTAGTAGTTAGTCCCATTCAGCTGGATTTATCTGTGATTTTTAAGATGCTTTGGAGCTTATCCAAGCCACTTCTTCAGTTCTAATAAGTGTCAGAAAAATACTCCAGCATTTATATCCATACAGGTGGCACCGATGCCTTAACCCAATCTCCATGGAAAGGCAGCTATTATTTTCCAAGATCTCCTCCTATCCTATTCTTGGACAATAACATCTGCCTTTCTATGGTGATTAGATCAAGGTGTTGAGGCTACCTGTCTGGATACAAGAACTAACCTGCTAGAACTGAAAGAATTAGAACTCAAGAATGGAATAATACGTTTCTTAATGTCTTCAAAATTACAGAACAAGTTTAGCTGAACAGGACCAACTACAACTTGATAGATTTCTCCTGGATTATTTACATGCATTGTAGCTCTTGCCAAGACTTGTATTTCCCCTAAAATCTTGGCTGCAACATCCCTAATTATTGTGAACTGGATGTTTTCAAGTAATATTCTCAAGTTAGCGATAAAAAAAAGCCTAAAGAGGAATTTCTGTTTATTCTACTTTTTTGTGAAGATATACATGATGAATTATGACATAGGGATCCTTCCAAATCTATAAAGTTAACCCATAGACCAGAAGTATTGGTTTAAAATGTATTACTAGTTTTAGCGAGAAAACATAATGATCAGTGAGTATACCAGCTGGTAAACTCTAAGACTTGGTTCACATATATGGGAATTGAATGCGTTTTGAATCGTCATGTGAACCGAACCGGTTTTCTATGGAGTCAGTAAACATACAATATCTCACAAAAGGGAGTACACCCCTCACATTTTTGTAAATATTTTAGTATATATTGTCATGTGACAACACTAAAGAAATGATACATTGCTACAATGTAAATTAGTGGGTGTACAGCTTGTATAACAGTGTAAAGTTGCTGTCCCCTCAAAATAACTCAACACACAGTCATTAATGTCTAAACCTCTGGCAACAAAAGTGGGTACACCCCTAAGTGAAACTGTCCAAATTGGGCCCAATTAGCCATTTTCTCTCCCCAGTGTCATGTGACTCATTAGTGTTACAAGGACTCAGGTATGAATGGGGAGCAGGTGTGTTAAATTTGGTGTTATCGCTCTCACTCTCTCATACTGGTCACTGAAAGTTCAACATGGCACCTCATGGCAAAGAACTCTCTGAGGATCTGAAAAAAGGAATTGTTGCTCTACATGAAGATGGCCTAGGCTATAAGAAGATTGCCAAGACCATGAAACTGAGCTTCAGCACAGTGGCCAAGACCATACAGCATTTGACTGGACAGGTGCCACTCAGAACAGGCCTCATCATGGTCAACCAAAGGAGTTGAGTGCATGTGCTCAGCATCATATCCAGAGGTTGTCTTTGGTAAATAGACATATGAGTGCTGCCAGCATTGCTGCAGAGGTGGAAGGGGTTGGCGGTCGGCCTATCAGTGCTCAGACCATAAGCTGCCCACTGCATCAAATTGGTCTGCATGGCTGTCGCCCCAGATGGAAGTCTCTTCAAAAGATGATGCATAAGAAAGCTTGCAAAGTTTGCTGAAGAAAAGCAGGCTAAGGACATGGATTACTGGTACCATGTCTTGTGGTCTGATGAGACCAAGATAAACATATTTGGTTCAGATGGTGTCAAGCGTGTGTGGCGGCAACCAGGTGAGGAGTACAAAGACAAGTGTGTCTTGCCTACAGTCAAGCATGGTGGTGGGAGTGTCATGGTCTGGAGCTGCATGAGTGCTGCTGGCACTGGGGAGCTACAGTTCATTGAGGGAACCATGAATGCCAACATGTACTGTGACATACTGAAGCAGAGCATGATCCCCTCCCCTCAGAGACTGGGCCGCAGGGCAGTGTTCCAACATGATAACGACTCCAAAGACACCTCCAACACAACCACTGCCTTGCTAAAGAAGCTGAGGGTAAAGGTGATGGAGTGGCCAAGCATGTCTCCAGAACTAAACCCTATTGAGCATCTGTGGGGCATCCTCAAATGGAAGGTGGAGGAGCGCAAGGTCTCTAACACCCACCAGCTCCGTGATGTCATCATGGAGGAGTGGAAGAGGACTCCAGTGGCAACCTGTGAAGCTCTGGTGAACTCCATGCCCAAGAGGGTTATGGAAGTGCTGGAAAAAAATGGTGGCCACACAAAATATTGACACTTTGGGCCCAATTTGGACATTTTCACTTAGGGGTGTATTCACTTTTGTTGTCAGCGGTTTAGACATTAATGGCTGTGTGTTGAATAATTTTGAGGGGACAGTAAATTTACACTGTTATAAAAGCTGTACACTAACTACTTTACATTGTAGCAAAGTGTAATTTCTTCAGTGTTGTCACATGAAAAGATATAATAAAATATTTACAAAAATGTGAGGGTGTATTCACTTTTGTGAGATACTATATGTGTACCAAGCCTTAGGGGTTAATTTACTAAAATTGGAGAGTGCAAAATCTAGCGTAGCTGTGCATGATAGACAATCAGCTTCTAACTTGAGCTTGTTAAACTAAGCTTTGACAAAAAAAATGGAAGCTGATTGATTACTATCCAGAGCTGCACCAGATTTTGCACTCTCCACTTTTAGTAAATCAACCTTTTTGAAGGGGTGTAGGCAAGAGAAGATAGCAGATATGGATGTAAAGCTTATGTAGGAGAATTTGTTTAATCTCTGTGTATCATCTGAGGCTGTTCACTTCACTGGCTATATGTGAATCTACAACCACTTTAATTGTTCATAATTTGATCACATAAAAGCATTGAACGCATTCTTGGGGCAGCAACACTTGCCCTTTATCAAGGCTTAACAAAATGGAATAAAGACTAGAATGGACTCAAAAGGAACCGGAGCCAAAAGCAATCTATAATTGAGTCTTTTCTTATGTAATGATGGGAAAGCGTTATTTCCCCAAAATGCGCTGGCTGTTTTTATGTGATCAAATCATAAACAATGAAAGCATCTTGTAATTTTAAATCTATTGTTTTGATGTTTTTTCTGTATACCTATGTTACCTATATTCTGCAGAAAGCTAGGTTGTGAAAGCTGTGTTTTTTCACTGGAAATTGAAAAACCAAACAGAAGTTGAACAACAAATTTAAGACATTGCCAATGTCTTATGCTTAAACCAACTAAGCCAAATATTGTTTGTCTGATACTTGTTTTTTTTTTTTTTCTACTTCCTTCCATTTTAACTGTGTATATGACTGTTGAAGCATAAATTCAGTAAAACATTTACACAGTGATCGTACTAAACAAAAGACTCTTTCTTCTCATTAAATGGCTTTTGTCATAAATGGTTTCTTGCCTAGGACAGCCTGCAGAGTAACATTTATCAAGCAGCTCTTGACATGGGTACTTTTTAATTCATAGCTGTAAATTTTATTAGTGATTCTTATATATTATGTAACTGTTCATCATGAAGTAGAAATAAAGGCAAACTTTGTTTCATTTTGGATAGAGCAAGGGAGGGTTTTTTTTTTACTATCTGTGTCTCGTTGGGGAGATTTATCTTCACTTCCTGTCCCATAGCCAAAAAATGAAGTGAGATGAAATCTATGCAAATTAAAGTGATTGTAAAGTCTAAAGCGCCGGTGGGGGGCCCGAAAAGAGGAGGTTCCTGGGCGTTCTGTGTAATTCTATTGCACAGAGTAGGTAAATATAGACATGCTTGTTATTATTATTTTTTTAATGTACCTTTACAATCCCTTTAAGAAAATCCCTTGGGGCCCTCCAGATTACCAGAACTATTGTCCCTATTGGAAGATATTCTATTACTGTTTCGGTGACAACCCTAAATGAGGGATTTTTTTAATTTCACTTTTAATGATACCGGTAAACAGGACAAATAGAGAGGGGGAATCTCCCTAGAGGGGGCACAGACAACAATAAAAACCCAAAGGGTGTTCTAATCCATCTCCACTCTGTCCAAAACAAAAACAAGTTTTGCCTTAAGTATGCACTAGCACCTTAAGAATAATTTGTGCTGAAATATTTAGATACATTTATACTGTATAATGTTTTATCTATGCAAACATTCATTTGTAAGCTGTATAGAGACCTCCATATTAAAAGGTAGAATTTGCATGGTTTCCTCTTGCAAACTGGCCACATCAAAAGCCTCTGAGTACTTTTTACCAAAAAGTATTGAATCTCTGTCCAGCCCTTTGTTATCATATCTTTTTGTATGTCTAAAATATAATGTTAAAGTGTATGTCAGGGCAAACAAAAAATAACTGTCTGTACATTTCTGAAATATACTGTATTATTTATTTATTACAGGTACTTACTGTATATAGCACTGTCAATTTATGCAGCACTTTACACATATATATTGCACATTCACATCAGTCCCTGCCCTCAAGGAGCTTACAATCTAAAGTCCCTGACTTGCATTCAGTGGTGGCTGGTGGGCTCTTCTTTTGGGGGGGTCAGCAAACATGCAGGACTCCCCCCCCCTGGTGGAGCGGCACTGCCAATACCACAGCACAATCCCAAGCAACATTATCAGCCCTGGCTGCTGGACTACAGAACTCCACCTTTACCCCTACTTTGTTATTCTCCCCATGCCTACATATTTTTTTTCCCAGCAAAACAATGCCGCTGATTGCTGATTGGACGCCCAAGAGCTGTTAACCCCCTGTGTGTAATAAAAGGGCTTTTAGTAGCTGTAGGTCTGGATACGTACCTACATTCATAAGAATTGATTGTCCAGTATCTGCCCATGTAAACATTTTAAATGCTCAGAGATGATGCTACAGATACATGCTCTAAAAGGTGAGAGGGAATCTTGGTGTAAATTTGGTTAAAGCCTATACATCCCATTTCCATTTTAAATACCAAGATTAACTAAAAGCAATAACTACTTGTAAATGGTTACTGGTCAAGTCTTCCAGAACTTCTACCTTCAGAACTCTGCCAGGACTTCCAATAATACTCTCAGAATCACTGACATGTCTAGTCTCTTGCTTGCTACCTGCCTAGACCTCTGCTTGGAACTGACTATACTCTTGCTTGCTGCCTGCCTAGACCCGTTTGGATTGGACTAGTCTCTTACCTGCTGCCTGCCTTGACTCTTGGGTAAACATAACTAATCTTGCATCTGCAGCCCTGTGTCTCCACACTGTAGCCTCTACCTTCCAGCCAGCATCTTGGGGTTGACCCTGAGGGCCATAATTTGCTGGCCCATCTCCAGACACAAACTTGGGTGAGCCCATGTCATTTGCCAGAAGGCATCATGACACTTACAAAAAGTGAGCCATGTTGACCTTGTTGGATTATTAGGGTTATATAAAAAGTATGTTAATGGTCTTACCATTGAACTTTATAAGAAATATAATGTCAACATATAACTTCAGTTTGCTAGTCTCCTCCTAAAACATTAAAAGGACCACAAAGTAAAAGGTCACCTTCAATTTGGTAGTCTCCTCTTAAAGCATTAAAGGAACCACAAAGTAAAACAATCTAAAACATTAGACCTATTTTATGTCCAAATAATATATTGCGGCATTTTAGAAATACTTCAGATCAGATGTAATAGCTTAATATACAAAATGAAATGTATTTTCTCCAGCATACGAGGAACACTGAATGTAGATGGATACAAAGTAAACAAAATAATTCCCAGTGAAAACACAGGTCTGCAGAGAAACATTAGTATAGTAAAATGACATTAGAGACAAATGTCTGACCTTTAGAAAGTTGAATTCAGGCTCCTAGAATTTCCTTTCTTACAAAAGCAAAATGATTTATAGCAACTGTCTGACAGACAGATAATGAAAAAGTTTCAATGTCACGAATACCACATACAATACAATGCAACCACAGCTATGTATCTTACAATCTATATCCACCAAGAAGGAATCCAAATATTTATTATACATTTACCATAACAGCATCATAGTTTAATATAATGATCATTTCAGTGACAAAACTGTACCCTTCAGAAATCGGTTTGCCTGTACTAACATTTTTTCTAAGAGAAGTGTGTAATTAAAGAACAACCAATGTACATACTCACCTAAGTCGATGCAGCATCGCCTGATGCTGCATCTGTTCTCTGCAGCCTCTAAGATCAAGGACTGAGCGATCAAAGACTGCTGATCACTCAGTTCCCAGTCTTCGATATACAGAGAGCGGTGACTGTCGGTCACTGGCTCTCTGCTCTGCCCCTCCAGCACTCACTGGAGCACTGGGCTGTGGAGAGGGTGTGAGCAGCTGGCTTAGGCTCTCATCATGAAGAAGCTGATCCATCTGCTGCTCAGGCATCTGGATGGATCCTGACATAAAAGTCAGAAGGTCCAGGGTCTGAACTGGCTAAGTGACCTAAGGCAACAGCGTATTTTAGCCTGCTGTTAGCTGAATATGGGTCACAGGAGTGCAAAACTAAGTGCATTACTGTGACCAAGAGGAGAAGTAGGGTCAAAAGATCTTTGGTCCTACTTCTTTAAATCAACAATCATCTTCAACAAACAGGGACACTCATTCTTGGTGGAAAATCTAATTAAATGATACTTGCTACTGTTTTTCTTGATTGTTGATTTTTTTTTTAAAGGCATTATTAATTTTCAAGTTTTTGTTGTATTAATTAAGTATTAGTCTACTTTCACACTGAGGCGCTTTACAGGCACTATTTAGCTAAAAATAGCGCCTGTAAAGCGCCTCAAAAATCCTCCCAATCCACCCCAATGTGAAAGCCTGAGTGCTTTCACACTGGGGCGGTACGCTTGCAGAACGTTACAAAAAGTCCTGCAAGCAGCATCTTTGGGAACGTAAGGTGAGCGATGTATACACCACTCCTCTACCACCCCTGCCATTGAAATGAATGGCAAGCGCTTCCGAAGCAGCTGCATACCACCTCGGAAGCGTGGGGTGCCAGCACTTTTAACCCAGTTTTAACCCCTTGTGGGGGGTTAAAAGCGTTGCGCTCCCGACTGAATAGCGGTGCTGCAGCACTGGTAAAACTCTGCTAAAACTAGCGGGGCCTTACCGTGGCCGCGGCTGCAGTCTGAAAGTAGCCTAAGTGTAGTTATATTTCATGTGCTGTTTGTTTACCTTACCTTATAATGATGGGCTCACATGTTGTGACCGCAGATTTTAGTTTCATAGTCAATCCATTCCCTTACGCTCATGTACTGCTTCAGCTAGCTTGTCCCTAGGGACAGACATCTTCTTGTTCTGGGTCACACAGCATCCAGTACATCCTTGCCACTGCACTGCAGCACAACTGTGGGAGTGCTAATGCAATGAAACACCTCTTCCAACATGGGGAACTCTCTGTTAATTGCTTTGCCTATTTGTGTCTGTTTCACATCTAATTATTGTGTAACTTTTACCTGCAGAGCTTTAGAATAGGAGACCCCGGGATTGTGAGATATATAGTTTCTTCACAGGAAGTTTAAATTCTTAGACTACAACAGAGGCCATGTATTAACCTGATCAGTGACATGGGCGTGCCCCATGTTTGAAGAAAAGCAGACACCAAAATGTGAAGATATTCTCTACTATAGGCTGTGCATACAGGGAAGCTCAACAACGACATAACCATGCAGGTGAAGATTACAAGGTACAGGTAGGAAGGTTTATTATGTTTAAGTTAAAGTTAGTTTGAAACAATCTTACCTATTATTGATTGTTTATTGTTATATGTAAGTCCAGCAGTAAAGCTGAACTCCAGGTACCTAAATCTGATATCCACCTACTTTATTATGCTGAACGATAGACTGAGGGAAAGGGGCAATACTCAGAGCCAATCACAGCTGCAATGGTTTGCACACTATTATTGGACTAATAAAAGGGATAAGGACATTGTTCCCCTGCTTCCCCTTCAATGTCCAACCACAGGCTGGGAGAGTAAGTAGAGGTGACAAAGGAAGCATACCTTCAGCAGTGACTTTTTCTATAGTCATCCACAAGATGGGTATGTATCACTGTCATTATATTAGGGAGGAAGGATGCTAAAATGAGCATATGGAAGATGCTTGAAGTTATTAGGGCAGCAACGTAAAAGGCTGTCCCATCTATATTGTGCTACATTTTTCAGTATTGTGAAACATATTGTAAAGCATTTCAATAGGACTGTCTGTGAAGACACTTAGCTCTGTAGTCTGCAAAAATGGCAAGTATGGCAAGACCTACTGCCTCTCAGTTACCCTTTGTACCACTTGCCCCTCCCTCTTGGATTATGAGCTCCCATGAGCAGAGCCCTCCTAAATCTCTTTTGTTGATTTCTATTGTTTCCCTTTATTTTTTAAGAGTTACACAATCTGTTGGTACTTCTGGGTGGAGAATTCCAACACAGCCATCCAGGTCTGACTACACCTCTCTGTGGTACCTTTCTGTCTAGTCATGCGATAGGATAGTTCACCATTATTAGGCTTATCTGCAATACCTTTACAAAGACCCCTTTTGTTTCTAAATTTTTTTTTGGTGAGCCACACTCTCTGCTGTTGTGGGGCTGTTGTGGGGCTATCCCAATCCAGATTGTGTTGTGTGTGCTAGGACTTTGAGCTATGGAATGTCATTATTTTTTTATTGCAGATAACACCTCGCTATGTAGACGTTATCAGGGTGGAGCACAACCTGAACTATTGGTAGTTCACTGGTTGTAACTGTAAACTGTTTTTCTTTTTTTTCTGTATTGTGCTGTACTTTATGCCTTTTTACCAGACATGATCAACCTGTGGCCAGCAGAGCCATCTGATGTGGCCCACAACCTCAAACCCTATGGCAAGCTGCACAGCCTCCTTCAGGTGCACAATCCTGGTGGATGTCATACACAAGCTGTTATTGTGGCCATCTCCCCGCCCTTCTCTTTCTTTCCTAACAAACAGACACAGGGAGAGGAGTCTTTAGCTGAGTGGATTACATCAAGTAACATGCATGCAGGGGTCCTGAAATTGGATTCTCACAGTTCTGTGATGAGCTTGGTGTCATTCCGGGAGTACATGAGTGCATTATGTGTCAATGTGGTATATGACCGGTTATCCAATCACTTAAGGGGCCCACGCTCTTCAAAAGGTTAAGCACCCCTGCTTTATACCTTGAAATTAATAAACAGAATTTGATTTTTAAAAAACTGTTAGAGACAATCCCATAGAGGTCCAGCAAAAATTACAACATAGATACAAATAAAGCACAGAAGATTTCGGCCATAACCAAAATTGGAATCAAGCAAATAGGAAGTAGAGAAGAGCCCCAATGTAGTCTGCAGCCAAAGATCCCCATTATTTCTTCCCTTTTCCTTGTTTACTTTTTATCCATCCTAGAAAGGTTAAATAAAAGTTCCTACTATATGTAAAAATATGGGACTGTGGTTTCAGTAATTACTAGTTTTCTGAGCCTCAGAAACAACTTGTTTTTACATGTATTTTTGCTTATAAGTTTCTCAATTTTTCTCAGCCCTTCAGAACATTTGCTTTTCGAAACAAGCACGCGGCTTAAGTAGATTTTTTAACAGTCCTGCTACATCCTGTCCTACATGCTGGTAATGTCCAAAGCGGAGATCTTTTATGAAAACATTCAAAATAACGTTATTTTATAATCTGCAATATATCAATACAATTTTCAAGGGAAATATTAAGGGCAAGCATCTAAGGAAGAAGATCATAAGGGAAGACAGGTAATTAGAAACAACCATACCTCGCAGAAAAGTTGTAACAGGCAAATATATCATTATCAAACAACTGCTAAAGTTACCCTATAAGAAGTGGGATTATTGTTTCTTTCAGATAAACTCCAGACTAATACCTAAAAAAAAAAAAAAAAAAAAAAGGATACAGTATCACACATAAAAGGGAACTGTTTTACTTGGCACAAGATTTGTAATTCAGTCAATCTGCACCCAGGAGTAATTTTTGTATTGTAAAAAAGTTGCACATTTCCCCAAGTTTCTCCGTTTACATCCACGTTAAGTACAGAAAAAAATAGTGAGTCCATAACTGTCTGTAGTGAGTTGCATCCTCTGCACTGAAATTCCAAGATATGCCATCAGAAATACCAAGTTCACCTCTAAACTACAGAACTCCTCCTCCGTGTTATAGAGATGGTGGGGAGTGGAGTTTTTAGCGACAACACTTCTTGTTTTAGGGCGACAACAGTGCTTCTTCAAAAACACACTACAGGGTGGGCCATTTATATGGATACACCTTAATAAAATGGGAATGGTTGGTGATATTAACTTCCTGTTTGTGGCACATTAGTATATGTGAGGGAGAAAACTTTTCAAGATGGGTGGTGACCATGGCGGCCATTTTGAAGTCGGCCATTTTGAATCCAACTTTTGTTTTTTCAATATATTTACCGGGTGGGACATCACACAAAAACTTCTTCGTGACAACAGCGGGATTTTGTTCTTCACAACAGCGATTTTTGAGGTGAGGGGTGGTAGAGATATTGTGCCTCCTCCTCAAGACATCAAATCTCCACTTGAACCATAAAGACTACCGTATAGAACCTTAAAGTCACGTCTCCTACGTTGAGTGATGTCTGTCAATACCTGAGTGATAAAAAAAGACATGAATTGCACCTACATTTGCCTCTTTGAACCCCTTTACACGTTGAAAAAATGTTATG
>BLSH010334420.1:233919-260690 GCA_018402905.1 Glandirana rugosa | reverse complement strand
CCATTCCTCCAAAGCCGACTTGATGGCCAGCAATTCCCTATCACCGACATCATAGTTCCAGCAAGATGGTGCACCACCACATTATGGGTGTCAGGTCCGAGCATTCCTAGATGAACAGTTTCCTGGAAAGTGGATTTGTCGGCATGCGCCAGTTGAATGGCCCCCAAGGTCTCCCGATCTGACCCCCTTAGACTTTTATCTTTGGGGTCATCTGAAGGCAATTGTCTATGCTGTGAAGATACGAGATGTGCAGCACCTGAAACTACGGATACTGGAAGCCTGTGCTAGCATTTCTCCTGCGGTGTTGCTATCAGTGTGTGAAGAGTGGGAGAAGAGGGTTGCATTGACAATCCAACACAATGGGCAGCACATTGAACACATTTTATAAGTGGTCAGAAACTTGTAAATAAATCATGAAAGAATAAAGTTACGTTAAAATCAAGCACACCATTGTTTTTCTTGTAAAATTCCCAATAAGTTTGATGTGTCACATGACCCTCTTCCTATTGAAAAAACAAAAGTTGGATTCAAAATGTCCGACTTCAAAATGACCGCCATGGTCACCACCCATCTTGAAAAGCTTCCCTCCTCACATATACTATTGTGCCACAAACAGGAAGTTAATATTACCAACCTTCCCCATTTTATTAAGGTGTATCCATATAAATGGCCCACCCTGTATTATATTGTCACCCAGGCTGAGTTCATTGTGCATTGCTCCGTTATGTCACCCTCCTTTTCTGACCATGCTTGCACAACTCATCAGTTTATTGCTGCTCCATCACTGTCCAATCAACAAGCTCAGGTGGGGTGGTAACCATGCTGTATTTCCTATCTGCAGTGGAGAAAATGAATGTCACTGACATATCTATGCTGTCTTGCAGGGCTATTTGGATTGCAAGAGTGGTTGAACGGATTTAAAATACAGTATTTTGTCAGCTAATACAATTTACACACACGAATTACACCTTTGTAATTAACTGTTTGCCTGCCTGTAGCTCAACATAAAATGCATTGTATCTAAGCCAAAAAGCGAAAATGTAATATTTTACATAAAAACAGCGCTAATAAATCTAAAAGTGTGCCATTACTTTTTCTTCTCTAGTGTTATCAAATAAATAACTATTCATAAAAAAACAACCATTAAACAATTAACATATAAAGTGCTATTTCCACTATGCTTGAATCAGTGAAATTAATTGTGCAAATCGATTGTGCTTAATTACATTAGCCATGTCAATCATGAAATTAAAAAACTCTGCGCAAACATCAATGTCCATATTCCAAAAAAATCACAATGTCGAGTGCTCCAATATCTTGGCAATTGTGCTCTATAAATTTATTTATATGTTGATTGTTTATTAGCTTGATTTTTATTAATAGTAATTTATTTGATAACACTAGAGAAAAAAAAGTAATGGCACAATTTTTTTAGGTTCACTAGCGCTGTTTTTTATGTATAATTTTATCTAATATACTAAATAGGTGTTTTTAACACAGCAGCTGGCACATAAAGGGTTTTTAGACTTTGGCGCTGATTGGATCTTTAGCAAACATTTAATATGTTGCATCAATTCTCAGACGCAGTGGCTGAATTAGTGTTTTGATTTTAGTTTTTGTTTCCTTTGTTTTCACCTAGTGATTTGGCCAGTAAGTCCAATCTCCATTAACAGATCAAGATGTGCAGCAAAAGTTTCAGTTAGAAGGTTGAGATAAACCATTTAACACTGACAGGGCTGCTTACATTTGTCAGCTTTTATTCATTTATGTAAAACCTTAATCCCAAAAGGAAAAAAAGTGTCAGCTGGAGTTCAGATTTAATTTGTTAGTTAAGTTCATCTCAATTTTGCTAGTGCATCTAACACTACCCTTTCCCCAGACTGACAATGCTGTTTTCCAAGGGTAGCTCCATTGCTACTCCATAGAGTGAAGCCCCCCCTAACACAGTAAGTGTGTTACTCCCAGGGGCGACCTGTCTATTAGGGACGCACGGGGGGCGCCCCCCCCCCATCCATGCATCCGGCCCCCACGCAGAATGCTGGATGCATGAATTCCTATGGGGGAGGTGTTTTTTTGAACCACGTAATTAGAACCAGAGGCTCTAATAAGCTACAAAACGGGGTGGGCCCGGGGCGCAGAGCACTGCGAACCGAGCCCATCCAGTTGCGTGATAATAGCAAATGAATATTCACTATTTTCACAGGGATTCCTCCTGGCCAATCAGGAAGGCTGGCTAAAGGAGAAGCATTCCGATTGGCTGCCGAGGAGGAGGGAGGAGACAGAAGCCACTGTGATGCCCATGGAGGAGAGCAGGAGAAGAGGAAGCCACCCATGATGCCCGCCGCCTGTCACCCGGATGAAGTGCTGCCTGCCATAGATGGGGTAAGTGCTCCAGATAGATGACCCGACCGACTGGACTGGTGGGGGGGGGTGGTGTTGCGGGTTACCTGACTGACTGGGGGGTGGCTGTGGGTGCACTGTTTTCCACCCCCCAATAAGAAAAATTTACCACCAGCTGCCACTGGTTACTGGTGGGTCCATTAGGTAAAAACAAAGCAAACCTTTCATCCCCAATTGGCCTCAAATCGTCATCTGTCAACCTTTCTGTGTTACATGGTTTATTTTGACCATTTAACTGTCATGTTTGCTGAAGAGTTTGGTTTGTTAGAGATAGTTGAAGAATAACAGTCTTACTGGCCAGATTGCCAGGTGAAAATAAAAGAAAGAAAAGTCTAAATGAACAAAACTAATGCAGAGACAACATCTAAGAATTGGTAAACTGCACTATAATAAATGTTTGGGTTTAGATCAAAATTAAAACATAGAATTGATCATACAATGTTTTTAAGCAATACAAAATCACCAGAGCTACCACACTTCAAAAGTGTACTTTTGAAAGTAGAACTGTCCTATTGCATCTAGATTATTTTGCATATTTGTTATTCTTAAAAAATTAGCCAAGCTCTAAGGTAAAAACAAGAACATCTATATATCTATTATTTACTTCAGCTTTGGGACAATGTTTTACAGATTAGAAACAGGCAATATAGCTAAACTGCAGCACAATTATATTTTTAAAACACTTTTCCTGTTTTGCTCCCATCAGCTTCCAAAATTGTCTTGCCTCGAGCACCAAATCCCTTTAAACATGTTGCTGAAACACGGGCTTATAAATATTTCCCCTTTATTCCTAAATATGAATAAGTATTTGAAAACCTTGCTAAAGCGTGCTGCTGTGAGCCAATAACCTAAGACTTCAATAGAAATGGTGACAGCAAAACTACACTGAGACTAGAGGGTAATGTGAAAAAAATAGGAAGCTATTTGCAATTCATCAAGTATACTAGCAATTCTAGTGACAATGCATCAGAAGAGCCCATAAATAAAAGGATTTTGGCTCTTGTGGTAAATACAATTACTGTTCTTATCAAATATGGCTTAGACACAATATCCCCTCTGCTGTGACAGTGCATTAATAAAAACCTCACACTGTTCCACAAACAAGAGGGGGTGCTTTTCACTCTTCATCAGCACTTTTTCTCCTTGGCTTCTTTTTGATTACACAATGCCTGGGAGAACATTTTCACATAATAATATATGCATATTGTATAAGTTGAAGGCGACAGAATGTGCCACATGTAATTGACATTTCTTTTTATAGCAAAACAAGACTATTTGTCTTTTACATTATTAATATGAACATTATTATTTAAGCTCCTAAGTTACTTCTAATAGGTTAACCACTTCCCACCCGCCTATAGACAATTGATGGCCGGGCGGTGGTTCCAAAATCCTGACCGGACGTCATATGATGTCCGGCCAAATAAGCCACTAGCGCGTGCCCGCGGGTGCGCGCAACCCAGCGATCAGGGACGGCTTGTGTCTCCCGGACATCCCTGATCATGAAATTGGCTGTTTACCACGTGATCAGCTGTGCCTAATCACAGCTGGTCACATTTGTTGATAGAACAGGTCAGAATTGGAGGTGCGCCTGATGCACACCCCTGGAGGCACGCATTGCACGATCAGGGAATGTTGGGTGTCCCTCGGACACAGCCATTCCCCGATCAGGGTAAACAGCCAATCAAATTGGCAGTTTACCACTTGACCGGCTCTGTCCAATCACAGCCGGTCACAAGTGTAAACACAGAGCTGTCACTAACTGATCCCTGCTTCTTCTCCTCACACACCGATCGTGTGAGAAGAGAGCAGGAATCAGTGAGTAAAAGCTTAGTGTCTGTCTGTACCGTATATTGTACAATACTGTGCACAACATGCCCCCCCCCCCCCCCCAATAAAGAGAAACTGTCACCAGTGCTGTCAAACAGTCCATCTGGATCCGTACAGTCCATCTGGATCTGTCACACAGCTCATCTGTCACACAGCCCATCTGTCACACAGGCCCGCCATCGGTACCGCCACACAGGCCCGCCATCGGTACCGCCACCGGTACTGCCACACAGGCCCCCCATTGGTACTGCCACACAGGCCTGCCACCAGTACCACCACTAGTACTGCCATCAGTACCGCCGCACAGGCCCCCCATTAGAACCGCCACCGGTACCACCACTAGTACCACCACCGGTAACCCCACACAGGCCCGCCACTTGTACTGCCATGGGTACTGCCACACAGGCCCACCACTTGTACTACCATTGGTACTGACACACAGGCTCACCACCAGTACCGCCACCCATCAGTACTGCCATCAGTACAGTCACCCAGGCCCACCATCATGTTTCAGAGAGTCTATACCCCTGAGGAGGCATATGACATCCTTGCCATGTAGGATGATGAGAGCAGCGGGGAGCTCCCACCATACGATTCTGGTTCAAAATATGAGCCAGTAGAGGGCAGTGGATTAGTCTGATTCAGCGGAGGAACCAAGACCAAGATCCAAAGACCTGCCCACCACCAGCTGTGCCAGACCCCAGGAAGAGGAGCCCAGTACAAGTACTGGAATTACACACCCAGCCCGAAGAATCCAGTCTTACCTTCCCGATGCCCTGGCAAACCCCTTATGGTTGCCTGCCAACTCAGGGTCCGCTATAATCCCCAATTCCACCACACAGCCAGGTGTGCAGATCAACACTTCCAATTTTACCCAATTGGATTATTTTTATTTGTTTTTCCCACATTTGCTGCAGCATATGGTGGACCAAACCAATCTGTATGCAGAGCAATTTATTGCTGCAAACCCCACTTCATCTTACGCCGGCATGTTCAATTGGCGATGCCTGACACTGGACGAATTTAAATTGTTTTAGGGCCTTACGTTCAATACGGGGCTTACAAAGTAAAATGAACTCCATGCCTATTGGTCCACCAACTCCATCCACCACATGCCGATATATTCTGTGGTCATGTCCAGGACACGCTACGATATGATTATGCGTTTCCTGCATTGTAATGCCTATTCACAGTGCCCTCCCCGAGATCACCCCAACCAGGACAAGCTACAAAATTTGCCTCCTAATAAATTCCTTTTCCCAGCGATTTGTGGAAGTGTTTATCCCAGATAAAAATATATGTGTGGACGAATCCCTTATACACTTCACTGGCCAGCTGCAGTTCAAGCAGTACATCCCAAGCAAGAGAGTCAGGTATGGCTTAAAACTGAATAAGCTATGTGATCGAGCCACTGGTTACATGTACAGCTGCTGTATCTACAAAAGGTAAAGACTCCCAGCTCCAGCCCCGTAACTGCCCCACATATATTGGAACCAGTGGGAAAATTAACTGGGAGCTGGCATACCTCCTGTTCAAAAAAGAATACCATTTATATGTGGACAATTATTATACAAGTTTGACCCTTTTTCACCATCTTTATCGTGAAAAAACCCTGACCTGCAGCACCTTCAAGAAAAATCAGAAGGGCTTCCCACAAAATCTACTAACCAAAAAAACTGCAAAACGGGGAATCTGCATTCATGAGGAAGGACAAGAAAGATGTCCACATCCTCTCTACTATCCACAATGACACCTTGGTGGAGATTCAGAGAAGACGTAGCCCCGTTGTAAAGCCCGAATGTGTCTCCGACTACAATCTGTTAATGGGGGGGAATTTAAATGAGCAGATGTTACAGCCCTATTTGTCAACCTGAAAGTCCCGTTATTGGTATAAGAAAGCTGCATTTCATCTTTTCCATAGGGCCATGTATAATTCGTTTGTCTGCTACCAAACATCATCCAAAAATCAGTCCATCACCTACCTCAAATACATTGAAGAAATTGTCACTGCCCTCATTTATCAGCAAGGACCCACCCCAGGAAGTATTCACTCTGATAGTGTGAGTCGACTTCACGAGCAACATTTTCCCTACAACATTCCCCCCACAGAATCCCTAAGAAGACGACAAAAGAGATGTCATGTATGCGCCAGAGGAGGAGTCAGAAGAGATACCACCTATTATTGCCTCCAATGTCCCTCCCAACCTGGCCTATGCATCAGAGATTGTTTCAAAAATTATCACACATCAATCACATATTAGTTCCCCTTAATTATAAAAGACTGCCATTTCCCCATTTCAAATACCTATGTGGATCATTTGCCTGCTACCATGTTTCTACCTTCCAACTTAAATGACCCTGGCCTGTTTACCGACGATGCCTTTGCCTGCCATTTTAAACCACATTTCCCCGACTTCCACGTTAACTTACCCTGGCCTGTTTACCGCCGATATCTTTGCCTATCGTTTTAAACCACGTTTCTGACTTCCACGTGCACCAACCTCGGCCTGTTAATCTACCATGTTTTTGCCTGCCACTTGGACTAATGTTTTGCCATTCTACTTTAGTACACAGATAAAAAAGAAAGAAGGCGTCTCTAAGTGCAGCATAAACAATTTATTAAGGCCAAAAGGGTAAAATACACTTACCATAGCATAGTAGTGTAAAGGCACATCAAAGTCCATGAATCTTGTGCAGTCCAGCAAGATAGGCAATCCTCAAGGCAAGTCCTGTCTGCAGCTGTAGATAACTCTCCTATCCGTCCAGTGGAGGGAAGCTGCAGTAAAGGGGAAGCCCGGGGACACCAGGAAGCAGCCGCACTGTCAGAGACCAGCACGGGATGCAGGACTGGCAGATGACGTCACCGGAAGTGCGCCCAGAACCAGCATGGAACGCACAGGCCCGGAAGTGATGTGGAATAGGCGGGACACATCTCGGAGCAGATCATTAGTGCCTTCCTCAGCCAATACTTTAGTAAACAGGGGTCTTACATATGTGAGGGGCTTCAGAAAAGAGTTCTGGGTAGAGAAAAACAGTTTTTGGTTTTCTGTGTTCCTAGAACAGGGTCTGGTGTACCAGAGGCTTCAAAGAGGTTTGCGTGGGAGAAGCCTCTACCCCTGTCCCCATGGCCTTAAGCTTGATGGTATTTCCTGCTGCCTGCACCAATACTTTGGCTGTGCTGACCATATCACTGCCTGTAATAAACCAGGACTTTATGGACCATGTTTCTTCCTGCTGCCTGGACCAATACTTTGGCTGTGTTGACCATATCTCTGCCTGCTGCCTCTACTGACTATGGACAGTATTTCTGCCTGGAGATCTCTGCCTGCTACCTGGACCAATGCTTTGGCTGGGCTTTGGCTGTGCTGACAGCATCTCTGCCTGTACTAACTATGGACAGTATTCCTGCCTGTTGCCTGGACATATGCTTATGCTGTCGCTGACCACATCCCTGCCTGCTGCCTGGACTGATGCGCTCCTCTGTGGACCACTGCTCTACTAAAACCACAGGTAATCTTTTGTTATTTGGTATGTACATGCTGTGTTAGAAATATGAAGGGCCTTCAAAAATGTAATCGGTAGTCAGAAGATTATATTTTTAATTTATGCTCCTAGATCGCCTGGAGGTGCTACTTGGGTGTTGGACCTCTGTATGTGGCCAGGCTGTGTAAAAGTATCACACATGTGGTATCGCTATACTCAGGAGGAGTAGCAGAATGTTTTTTGGGGTGTCATTTTTTTCTATGTACATGCTGTGTTTTGGAAATATCTTATAAATTGACAACTTGCGTTTTCATTTCTTTTCCACATTTTTCAAAAACTTCTGGGAAAAAATGAACCGTTAAAAAGACTCACTATGCCTCAAAAATATCAAAAAACTATCCCTCAAAATGGGGTCATTTGTGGGTCATTTGTGGGTAATTCCATTGTCCTGGTGCTCCAGGGTCTTCAAAATTGTAATAGGTGGTTGAGAAATGAGATGTGTAATTTATGCTCGTAGAACGCCTGAAGGTACTACTTCAATGTTGGGCCTCTGTATGAGGACAGGCTGTGTAAAAGTCTCACACATGTGGTATCGCCATACTCAGGAGGAGTAGCAGAATGCATTTTGGGGTATCATTTTTGCTATGTACATGCTATGTGATAGAAATATCTTATAAATAGACAACTTTGTGTAAAAAAAAAAAAAAAATGAGTTTTCATTTTTTTTCCACATTTTCCAAAAACTTCTGTAAAAGAATGAACCATTCAAAAGACCATTCAAAAGACTCATTATGCCTTATAGATTATACGTTGGGGTGTTCACTTTCCAAAATGGGGTCATTTGTGGGTAATTCCATTGTCCTGGTGCTCCAGGGCCTTCAAAAGTGTAATAGGTGGTTGAGAAATTAAATGTGCAATTTATGCTCGTAGTACGCCTAAAGGTGCTACTTCAGTGTTGGGCCTCTGTATGTGGCCAGGCTGTGTAAAAGTCTCACACATGTGGTATCACCACACTCTGGAGGAGTAGCAGAATGTATGTTGGGTTGTATTTGCAAGTATGCATATGCTGTGTGTGAGAAATAGCCTGTTAATTTGACAAGTTAGTGTAAAAAAAAAGCCTTAATTTTCCCAAGAATTGTGGGAAAAAATTACAACTTCAAAAAACTCACCATGCCTCTTTCTAAATACCTTGGACTGTCTACTTTCCATAAAGGGGTCATTTGGGGGGTATTTGTACTTCCCTGGCTTGTTAGTGTCTCAAGAAATGAGATAGGCTTTAGGTGTGATCAATTTTCAGTGATTGGCACCATAGCTTGTAGACTCTATAACTTTCACTCAGACTAAATAATATCCACTAATTTCAGTTATTTTTACCAAAGAAATGTAGCAGTATACATTTTGGCCCAAATTTATGAAGAAAAATTACTTTTTTGCAACATTTTACAATAGAAACTAAACAAAAGTGTTTTTTTTTCAAAATGTTCACTCTTTTTTTGCTTATATTGCAAAAAATACCCAGCAGTGATTAAATACCACCAAAAGAAAGCTCTACTTGTGAGAAACAAATTATAAAAAAATTGTTTGGATACAGCATAGCATGATTGAGTAATTATCACTCAAAATGTGAGAGCACTGAAAGCTAAAAATTGGTCTGGCCGGGAAGTGGTATAAATGCCTGGTATTGAAGTGGTTAAAGAAGAATTACAGTTCTCTCCCACCACCACCAAGGATAAGTTCACCTTTTGTTACATGTTACGCCCATATTCAGGTTGTAACATGCAAAATGTGACTGCTGCACCAGCCCTATCCCCCGATCCCCCGTTATGACAGCAAGGGATCTTCTCAATGCACTCACTGTCAAAGTAAAAAAATGGCTTCACCCACCCGGCTGCGTCTTTCATCTATGGAGTTTTGTGAATGTGAGAGCTACAAGTACCGACAGTCTTTGTGGATGTCGGCTTGTAGTTCTCAATAAACTACCAGGGCACTGTTGAGCACTCCATGTAGTTCATTGATACTTGCTGTCAATGTGTAACTGCCTGCTCATATGAGGTACAAGCAGATAGCTTACAAAGACAAGAGCCCTGCAATGCACCCGCAATGTACTGGTCGTGACTGCAAAGCTTTGCAGGTTCCTAGTGAAAAAAAATAAATAAATGGACTTTTTTTTTTAAGTGCCCATTCACACAGGGGCGACTTGCCCTCTAACTTGAGTTGCCTCAAGTCGCCCCAAGTCGCTTGACATTTGAAATCCCATTGAAATGAATGGGAGCTCTCTTAATGTACACTACTAAAGTTGGAGCGACTTCAGAAAAGGTTCCTGCACGACTTCTAGGCGACTTCTATCGGACTTGTGCTTATACAATTGAATAGAAGTCGCCTCTAAGTCGGATCCCCCATCTTAATGGAAGCGAATTTACAGTGAAAAGAATTTATGCAGGGCAACTCCCTCCCTCCCTGTTCTGATTGGCCACGGGCAAAGTCGCCTGGCATGAAGTTGCATTGTAAGTTGTCTGAAGTCGCGCTGAAATTGCTTGGCAAGGTCGCACTGAAGTCGGATCGCCCCTGTGTGCAGCCTAACAGAAAAGTTTTTATTGATCATAGACAAATAAAAAAAGAAACCAACATAAAAAGATTGTAAGGCACAGTTTACTATAGCATGTCAACTAAGTAACATTGTACACCAAAAGCACTTGAAGCAGGTATGGCATATATCAGCATAAGAATCAAACAGTTAAATCCAATGCATGGGGAAAGGGGGAAAGGAGAAAGGTTTGGGAAAGCGGAGCCGTAGCATCAGTACACTGGTTCATGCATCAGTTCCTTACCATATGGGATACAATGATAAAACATTAGGCAGCTGCAGGCCTGGACTTCACCCACTCACCCCAAATCTTGGTAAACTTTTTAGGACATTTATGGCTCATGTAAGTAAGCTTGTAGAAGGGTAGAACAGAGTCATTAGCTTATCTCCACTGTTGGACCGTGAGGGGATCAGCCCGTTTCCATTTAGTCAAAATGGCTTTTCTGGCATAAAATGCTGTATAGAAGACAAACAGCTGTTTGTGTAGACCAGGCGTAACAGTGTCACATATTCCTAGGAGGAATACCCTAGGGTCCAGATCCACAGATAAATCACCCACTGTATTGATCTCATCAAACACACCTCTCCAAAATACCTGTACCAAAGGGCATGACCACACAACATGCATAAATGTCCCCGTTGCATTCATGCACCTAGGAAAGCAGTCAGACTGTGTTGGGTAGATCCCAGAGAGTCTCTGAGGGGTATAGTATGCTCTATGAAGGAATTTGAGTTGAGTGTACCTATCTCTAGCAGATATCAGTGGAATGTACTGCTGAATTCCCTCGTCCCAATCCTCGGTATATCCCTCTGCCAGATGTTAAACAGCTGGCTGTTCTTACCAGTGTCTCCATAAGAGATCCTCAGGCAGAGGGACGAGAGGATTGCAAGATGTCAAAAAACGTTCCACAGTGTGGGAAGTGACTACTGGGACCTCCGGAAACTGTGATTGCACTGCATGTTGCAGCGGTCAATATCTAAAGAACATCCACAGGGGTAGATGAAATGTGGCTTTAAGGCAATCGTAGGACAGTAGCTGACCCGCTGGCATATGTTGTACTTTAAGTATACCAAATCTCGCCCATACATTGGGATCGGGCATGGATCGAAGGTGTGGCAAGCTGAGATTGCCCCAAAGCGGGGTATAAGGGGGGCTCACTAGCATTGACATATGTTTCCACACTTTGATTGTGGTAGACATTGGCATGGTTACAGTATCATGTGTCTTGGGGCCCCTGAATACTAGGTTGCTTAGAGCTGCATATGAGCCTAAGATAGCTGCCTCCAGATTGACCGCTGAGTTAGTCTTAATCTGCTCAAACCACCACTGCGCCGTCTCTAAGACTGCCACCCAATAATATTGGCGAAAGCGGGGTAATGCCAAACTTCCCATTGATAGTGGCAGCTGTAGGGTAGATTTTGCTATTCTAGGAGGTGACCCCGCCCAAATGAAGTTGGTAACAGTTTGATCCAGTTTAGTAAAAAAAAGTACTAGGGATAGGGACTGGAGTATTATGAAACACATATAGAAATTTGGGGATAAAAGTAATTTTTATGAGATTGATTCTGCCCACTAGAGATAGAGGCAGTGTCTTCCATGTCTGACACTTGAGAATCAATTGGTGTAGTACTGGGTAGAAATTATCAGTCAGGTACGAAGTTAGAGAGCCTTGGATCTCAATCCCTAAGTAATGAAATTTGGATACCCAGGTCAGAGGGGAGCTGGTGAAGGAGGGAGGAGAAGGCGACTAGGATAGGGGGAACAGCAGCAATTTACTCCTATTGATCCTGATACCCGAGAAACCCCCAAAGCGGCCTTAATATCCAGAGCCCCATCGAGGGAGGCTGAGGCATCAGGTAAATACAGGAGGGCGTCATCTGTACATAGTGAGATTTTTTTCCCCTAGGGGGCCTACCGAAAGTCTGGGTAGTTCCTGGGAGGAATGAATTAGAATAGCCAAGGGTTCCATTGCCAAAGCAAATAACCCCGGGGATAACGGGCAGCCCTGCCTAGTGCCCATGCTAAGATCAAATGGGGAGAACAGAATACCATTGGTTCTAACTCTGGCCATGGGGGACCTGTAGAGTAACTGTATCCATGAGATAAATCGGGGACCAAAACCAAATCTCTTTAACACTTGCCACAGGAAGACCCACTCAACAGATTCAAGGGCCTTCTCTGCGTCACAACTCTTGAGGAGGCACCACCTCCGAGGTGATCAATATTAGTATATAGGTGACAGATATTGATGTCAGTACCCTTACCAGGCATGAACCCTGTCTGATGTCCATGCACCAAGGAAAGTATGACAGAATTAAGGCGGTTAGCTAGAATTTTGGTAAAAAGTTTTGTGTCTACATTTAGCACCGAAATTGGGAGGTAGGGGGCACATAATTTGGGGTCCTTTCCTGGCTTGGGTACAACAACAATTACCACATCCATCATAGAGGATGGGAGTCCTCCTCCAACACAGTCTGGAGTATTGCATGAAAGTGAGAGGCTATATCCTCAGCATGGGTTTTATAGAACTCGGTCGGTAGGCCATCTGGACCTGGAGTTTTTGCCGTCTGTAGCGAAGCAACTCCAGTTTGTACCTCCTTCAGAGTAAAGGGACCTTCAGGACATTGGCGAGCTATGGTTCAGAGCTCTGAGAAGTCTATGGTGTCTAGGAAACCCATCAAGTTATCCATAGTATAGTTTATTCTACAGGAATATAAGCGCTCGTAAAAGCTCTGAAATTGAATATTTATCTGATCTGGGTCTGAGTGTTATACCCCATCATTATCTCTGATGTGAGCTATGTGAGTGGTACTGGATTGCTCTCCAGCGAGCCAGGCCAGGAGTCTACCCGTCCGCTCCCCTGCTCAATTAAATCTCCGAGATCCGAGACTGAGATAAGAAGAGTTTCTGAGAGGAGGCGGTACGGAGGACCGCTATTTCTTTGTATAGTACCTGTAGGTCTCTGAAGGTGTCTTGTGCTTTAGTGCTCACATACTGAGCTTCCAGCTCTTGTGCCCTAGCCTCAAGAGCCCAAGATGACTCCTTCCTAACCTTACCGATAAGAAATTGGTATTGGCCTCGAGTGTGGGCCTAAAAGGTGTTCCATACCACTGCCAGGCTTGCTATGTCCCGGTTATGCAACCAGAACTCCCTCAGCTCAGAGGCCATCAAGGAGTCACCCGCTCATCTGATACCCAGAAGCGAGAGAGTCGCCACAAGCATGGACCAGAGGTGAGATCTGTTCTGAGCCTCAGGAGAAAGGGAGCATTGTCCAAAATACCTCGGGGGAGGATGGCATAGGTACTGGACTGACAGGTAAACTGCTGTTTTCCCGGATGCTTTCAGCGCCACACGTCACATAGCCCATATGTCTCCGCCCATGGGGACAGGGGAGAATCTACACTAGAATCAGAGTTAAACCTATCCACACTGGGGTTTGGGGAGATATTAAGATCTCCGGCCAGTAAGATATGCGCTGCTGGATATTGCACCACAATTGGTGCCCCTTTGAATAAAAGTGACATATTGTTGCTGTAGGAGGAATGTATATACCCACAAGTACCAATTCAAGCCAATCACAGATCGCATGTAGGGCAACATAACGGCCCTCAGCATCCAGGTGGAGATCAAGGAGATTAAACTGCAAGGACTAGTGAACCAGAATACTGACCCCCTGGAATAGGAAGAGTAAGTGGAATGATAGTATGAGCCTACCCAGGGTTTTTTAAGCACCAGTGTTCTGTTGCCCACTAAGTGTGTCTCCTGCAGAATGCATATATGGGGTGGCAATTTTTCAAGTAGTTAAATATAAGGTAGCGCTTAATCTTGGAGTTCAGGCCCCTGACATTCCAGATAATTACAGAAATAGAAGCCATATTTGTTATAGGGTACCTATACACATACTCCTGATTTCCACCTTAGACCTGCTCAGAGTAAATATACCATACTTCATGTACTTAATATGACAGTCAGTTTTGGTGGAGGAGCAGATTGGCCCACTCCCCATTAGTAGACATACAGCAAGATTGTGTGCTTTAGACAAAAACAGTGTAAACCTTAAAAAGCAAAGAAAAACTAGAACCAAGTTCTACCAACCAAGTCAGAGCCAGAACAGTCATATCCAGACAGGCAACAGATATTGTGCAGCAGTCACGGCCAGGTCGCCAGGAAGGCCCTGAGCTCCCATGGCATCCTCGGATAAGGGTCTGGTTTGGATTTTATCGGGGACCCCAAGACAATTTTTTTTAAATTTTGGTGTGTAACTCCACTTAAAATCCACACCTGACCCGAAGGGCCTGGTATGGACTGGGGGGGGGGCCCTACGCAAATTTTTTCAGTGATTTTTTTGTATATTGCCGGGAGCCGGCAATATACATTACAGCTGCGAGTGGTTTTAAATGACAATTTTTCCTTTAGAAATGTAATTTTGCTCTGGCACTGTTCTAAACATAACAGAGATGCGCCCTTTTACAGGAAGACTAAGGAGACCCCCCCCCCCCCCAGGCACAATATTTAAAGGAATATTTAATTTTTATTGTTTCACTTTAAGCATTATTAAAATCACTGCTCCTGAAAAAAACGATTGATTTAAAAACTTTTTTTGCATTGATATATGTCCCCTAGGGCAGGACCCGGGTCCCCATACACTTTTTATGGCAATAACTTGCATATAAGCCTTTAAAATGAGCACTTTTGATTTTTCATGTTCGGGTCCCATAGACTTTAACGGTGTTCGAATGTTTGGACAAATTTGTTTCGTCTGTTCCCATGTTCTGGTGTGAACTGAACCGGGGGTGTTCGGGCCATCCCTACTCAGGGGATGTGAAGAAACTGACTGTTTCTCGATCCTGTACCCACAGTCTTGCTGGAAATAGCATACTATATTTGATCTTTTTATTCCTAAGGTTGAGTTTAACTTGATCAAATGAGCGTCTCAGCCTTTGGGTATCAACTGAATGGAAAATCATTAGCTTAGTAGCTTCATAGCGCAGTATGTCAATTTTCCTGGCCCCCCGGAGCACTAGATCCCTGTCGCGGAAATTAAGGAGCTGCAGTATGAAGGTGCGGGACGGGCCCCCTGGAGGGCCTCGCTTTGCAGGCATCCTGTGCGCCCTTTCCACCACAAAGTAGGCCAAGAATGCAGCCTGCGGGAGCACAGAATGGAGTAGATGTTCTATGAAGGCTGTGGGTTCAGACCCCTCCGCCCCTTCTGGTAGGCCCACGATGCGGAGGTTGTTCCTCCTATTTATATTTTCAGCATCCTCCGCTCTAGATTCAAGGGATTTTACCTTTGTCTTTAAAGTGCGTAGATCCGCTGTGTGATCTTGTAGCAAGTCCTCCGAGTCACCCACTCGGCGATTGACCTCCATCACTTGGGTGCGTATCTTATCCATGTCCTGCCGGATGAGGGCCACCTCGAGTTGGAGGGAGTCAATTTTCCCCGTGAGAGTGGACTTACAGTCCATGATTGCCTGCAAGAGAGCTGTAAAATTGTTTTGCTCCAGCAGCGCGGGTCCGGAGTCCTGCGTTGCCATATTCATGTTGCTGGCGGGAAAGACAGACACTCTACTCGGGGAGGACAAGCGTTTGTAAGAGGCAGATGACTTCCTACCTTTGGTCACACTAGTCCCGGCGACAAAAGTGGGCACAATGAGTGGTTTTGGAGGCCCGATCTGCAGGGAAAGGATCAGCTAGTGGCAGATGGAAGCCGGAGCTCTCTCATGGTGCTGCTGTTACAATGGCCATCTTGGAAACGCCCCAAAATGCACATTTTTTACTTGCAAAAAGATGCGCATTTATTATTTTTTTTACAAAGGTGAACTTATCCTTTAACCTTCCACCCTCAAACACACACACCACCCCATACCACCACCACACATACCATCCTTTAAAAAAAAATCCCTAAGCACATGCCTTAAAGTGTTACGAAAGGCTTGTAAAAAAAATAAATAAATAACAAACATGTCTATTTTTACCTGCTCTGTGCAATGATTTTGCACAGAGTAGCCCTGATTCTCTTCCTGCCCCCCCCCCCCCCGGCGCTCCAGGCCCCTCCTCTTCGGCGGGCGCCCCCACGGAAAGCCGATTTCCATGGGGCACATGTGCGTGCTTGCTCCTGAGCCCCGCTGCTACGTCCATTGACACAGCCCCATCCTCTGCTCCTGTGTCATCGGATTTGATTGACAGCAGTGGGAGCCAATCGCTCCCACTTGTGGAACTTGTGGAAAAAAATGACATGTTCAAAAGACTCATTATGCCTCCTAGAATATGCGTTGGGGTGTTTACTTTCCAAAATGGGGTAATTTTTTGGGCGTTTCCATTGGCTGTGTAAAAGTCTCACACATGTAGTATCGCCAGACTCAGGAGGAGTAGTAGAATGTGTTTTGGGGTGTAATTTGTGGTATGCATATGCTAGGTGTGAGAAATAACCCGTTAATATGACAATTTTGTGAAAAAAGAAAAACAAATCTTTATTTTACAAATAATTGTGGGAAAAAATTACAACTTCAAAAAACTTGCCATGCCTCTTACTAAATACTTTGGACTGCCTACTTTCCAAAATGGGGCCATATGGGGGGTATTTGTACTTTCCTGGCTTGTTAGGGTCTCAAGAATTGAGATAGGCAGTCAGTGAATCAAGTGTGATCAATTTTCAGTGATTGGCACCATAGATTGTAGACTCTAAAGCCTCGTACACACGGGTCGAAGATCGTATACAACAGGTCGTACGAACGACCATTGAAATCAATCGTTAGTACACACGATTAGAACAGCCGACGTAGGACGGTCGTACAACAGGAGTTGTATGAGCAAACTAGAAAACTTTGGTAGTACCAACAAGCGGTCATACGACCGTTGTACCGTGTGTACAGAGAAGTTGGTCCAACAAGTTGTATTGTGCAAAACCCGCATGCTCAGAAGTCAGGAACGGCCGGATGCTAATTACATGCACCTGAACTTTCTCTTTATACGTTCATAACACGTCACTACGTTCGGTCGTGTAGTGCATGTCAGTATGCTAGATACAACAGCCAACATACGATTTGGTCCGCTCGGTCGTACAACCGTAAAACCGTGTGTACGAGGCTCAATACACTACAATACTCTAACTTTCACAAAGACCAAATAATATACACTTATCTGGGTTATTTTTACCAATATATATATATATATGTATATATATATATATATATATATATATATATATATATAGCAGTGTAAATTTTGGCCAAAATTTATGAAGAAAAATTACTAATTTGCAAAATTTTATAACAGAAACAAAGAAAAATGCATTTTTTTTTACAAAACTTTCGGTTTTCTCCATTTATAGCGCAAAAAATAAAAACCCCAATGGTGATTAAATACTACCAAAATAAATCTCTATTTATGTGAAAAAAAGGACAAAAATTTCATATGGGTACAGTGTAGTATGACTGAGTAATTGTCATTCAAAATGTGAGAGCACTGAAAGCTGAAAATTGGTCTGGTTGGGAATGGGGTTTAAGTACCCAGTGGTCAAGTGGTTAAGGGGGTAAAACCTTCCGGGGCTGAAGTGGTGGAAGTGGTTAATGCATAGAATGCATTAAGTGGAAAAACCTTAAGGCTTTAGAACCACCTCGTTATGACCTGTGAGCTCCAGTCTATGCAGCATTCCAATAGAAACCCAAGTTGTATAAGTACACAGGCTCGGGTGGTGTGTCACTGAGAGCCTATACTTACAGGAAGTGGGTTTAATGACACTGGCCATCATTTAACCCAGAAGAGGCCTGGCACTAGAAAACCAAAAAGGGCACAAAGGGCATTGCTGGAGCAGGGATATGATGAGTGGTATATTGAGAGCTTTTTTTTAATTTACATGGGGTTTTGCATTTTATTGTATTTTTGGATAGAACGGTTAAAGCCCAACCCTGGTAATTAGACAAAATCTAATGGGGCCTCCCAGCACTGCAAGAGTTAAATGCTTGTTAGGTCTAGGGGGAGCTGAAAAGGCTGTTCCACTTACCCTACATCTTGCTCTGGCAGGCTCCGGCCCTGTCCTCTTCTCTGTGGACAGGCTATTAATTCTGTATTGGACATAGGGAAAACAGGCACGCAACCATGGAGACAATGCCGTAGCATGGTGGCTTCATATGAGCATTTGCACAGATAGAGGGAGCCCACAGCAGCGAGGACTAAAATAAATATCATTCCTTATTCCTACACCCCTAGACTTAAGGTTAACCATTGCAGTGTGGGGGCCCCACAACAATAGGGACAAAGAGGGACAGGGACAGAGAGGGATATATAAAGTTGAACAGTATTTTAACTTCCTTTGTTCTATTAAAAAAAAAAAAATGTATTGTTGTTGGATATTTTCATTGATCGAAATAGTGAGGGCACTCTAATGGAGCCAAGACAGGGTTCTAATCCATCTAAAACTAACAAAAAGTTAGTTTAGACATATTATTATAAAAAGTTAGTTTGTCTGGACATATACTTCATAAACTTTAACTATTTTAAACAAGGGAAAGTTTTTTCTTCCTATTGACTTGACTTGTAAGTTAGGATTTGTTTACATGGGGTGCATGCATCCATGCCCATGTGAGGGTCGTGCTTACCCAAATGGGCATGCACAGGTGTTCCTTGCAACCTGCATGTGGGCAGTTTCATTCAAGTCAATTGGGACACAGTGGCTGCATGGACAGAGCCACTGACCCCAATATCACATCCGTGCGGATGCGTGGCCCCGAATAGCTGTTGACATGATTGGGATTGCCCACATGAGGATGCATAGAACACCTATGTTTCCCCATGTGGCTAAACATAACCCTCACATGGGGCACGGATACATATGCTTTAAATGTAACCAAAACAGCAGCCTCTTGGTCAAGCAAATGTTTGCATTGCAAGCCTCAAGACTTTGCTGCAAGGCTTGTAATTAAAAAAGCTGCCTTTTGTAGTATTTTGATAGTGACCTTTATGCAGCATTTTTTTTAATGTTGGTAGGACCTTTTTTAGGTGAGATGTTAACCAGTGTTGCCAACCTCCCGCAACGTTTTTTACTGGCAAAACGTGGAAAATGTACTGGTGGAGCACATTTTTTACTGGCAACCTGAAAAATAACTGACCTCCTATTAAAAACTAAGACAATTGATATTTAAACACAACATGGAAACACGGACGATACCCATATCAAGTAGTTTGCCCCGTTTACACTTAAAAAGTCAGCACAGCATGACACATTATCAGACTTTGATATTTATAGACAGTTGTAAAAATCACTGATTTTTACAAACTGTCAGTAAATTTACTGGCGGTTGGCAACACTGATGTTAACTCAAGTTATCCTTGCAGTTTGTGAAGCATCATAAAGAAAATCCAGCAGGTATAAAGTACAGTTATTAATAAAATAGCTTCTCCTTGGCATGGGTGTAATAAGAAAGGACAAGTCTCAAGGTAGCAACCATTGGATTTACACAATGGGCACTTAGAACAGGAGGAATACATTTGAAGTTATATTTGTTTAATCAAGTTGATTTAAATGTTTAACATCTCATTGTATCATTCTTCTGGATGTGTTTTAATCATGCTGTTTTATATCACAATGATAGTTTACAATATTGTAAAACATTCAAAAAAAATATGAATGAGAAATGTATACCCATTGCATATTGGTTTATGCTGTATAGCTGTGACTGTATGCTGCAGTTGAAAGATACCAAAAGAAAAACCGAAGTTACGTATCGATAACATCTTTTCCAGTAGTCTTTCAGGACAGCCTCTATGAGAGACCTCGGCTCCTCCCTTCCACAGGAAACACCACGCCAGCCATAAAAAGAACCTCCCCCTGCTGGTCTTTCAGTTTTTTTCCAAGAGCACCTCCGGCCCACTGGGGACACACTGTGTTGAGGTCCCCTCAATACCCCACTTACAATCGGGTGGGTAACTGGGGCTGTCCTGAAAGACTACTGGAAATTACATTACCGGTACATAACTTCGGTCCCCCCTGTCTTTCAGGACAGCCACTATAAGAAGATGAGCGAGCACTTACCAATTTAGGGGAGGGACTACGGCTTCTAACACTTTATGCCCAAAGGCTTGCTCTTTTGCCAATATCAGGTCCACCCTGTAATGTTTTACAAATGTGATGAAGCTGTACAGCTGTACTGCACTGGTGACAGTATGTCATTTTTCTTTAACTGGTTAAAGACCAGCTCACGTACATTTACTGCTGCAGAATGGCTGCATAACGTGAATCGCGGCTAGGGGGCAAGTGCGCGCCGGGCGATCCCTCACGGTGGCCGCGGGTCAGACGGAGTCGCTATCCACCGGCGACCCACGATCGCTTACTAAATGGGAAGAACGGGGAACCGCCGATGTAAACACAGCGCTTCCCCGTACTGACAAGCGACATGATAGAGATCTACTGATCCCTGTACTGGGGATCAGTTAGATTTCTCATGCCCCTGCCAGCCCAGCCCCCATACAGTTAGAACACGCCTAGGGAACACACTTAGCCCCTTCATTACCCCCTGCAGGTTAGCCCTTTCCCTGTAAGTGACATTTATACAGTAATCAGATCTGATTGCTGTATAAATGTCAATGGTTCCAAAAAAGTGTCAAAAATGTCCGCCACAATGTCGCAGACCCGCTAAAAATTGCAGATCGCCGCCATTACTAGTAATAAAAAATAAGAGTAAAAACGCCATAAATGAATTCTCATGGTTTGTAAATGCGGCAACTTTTGCGCAAATCAATCAATATACGCTGATTGAGCTTTTTTTAATCAAAAATATGTAGAAGAATATATATTGGCCAAAACTGATGAATACATTTTTTTCTTAATATTTTATTTTGGATATGTATTATAGCAAAAAGTAAAAAATATTGTTTTTTTTTTTTTCAAAATTGTCAATCTTTTTTTGTTTATAGTGGTGCTTAGAAGTGATGCAGAGGTGATCAAATACCACCAAAAGAAAGCTCTATTTGTGGGAAAAAAAAGATTTTGTTTGGGTACATCGTCGCACGACCGCGCAACTGTCAGTTAAAGTGACGCAGTGCCGAATTGCAAAGTGCTCTGGTCCTAATGTGAGAAATCCTTCCGGAGCTGAAGTGGTTAAATGTAGAAAAAACAATTTCATTTATTTTTTGGTAAATAAAAAAAAAAATTAAATTTTGAAAAAAAAGTTTTTCTTTGTTTCTGTCATTAAATTTTGCAAAGAAATAATCTTTCTTCAAAAATTTAGGCCAAAATGTATTCTGCTACATTTCTTTGGTGAAAATAACACAAATCAGTGTTTATTATTTAGTCTACAGGAGCGTCCACAAACTACACATTTTTGTAAATATTTTATTATATCTTTTCAAGTGACAACACTGAAGAAATGACACTTTGCTACAATGTAAAGTAGTGAGTGTACAGCTTGTATAACAGTGCAAATTTGCTGCCTCCTCAAAATAACTCAACACACAGCCATTAATGTCTAAACCGCTGGCAACAAAAGTGAGTACACCCCTAAGTCAAAATGTCCAAATTGGGCCCAATTAGCCATTTTCCCTCCTTGGTGTCATGCGACTCGGTGTTAGAGGGTTTCAGGTGTGAATGGGGAGCAGGTGTGTTAGATTTTGGTGCTATCACTCTCACTCTCTTATACTGGTCACTAGAAGTTCAACATGGCACCTCATGGCAAAGAACTCTCTGAGGATCTGAAAAAAAGAATTGTCGCTCTACATAAAGATAAGAAGATTGTCAAGACCCTGAAACTGAGCTTCAGCACAGTGGCCAAGACCATACAGCATTTGACTGGACAGTTGCCACTCAGAACAGGTCTCGCCATGGTCGACCAAAGAGATAGGGCGCACGTGCTCAGCGTCATATCCAGAGGTTGTCTTTGGGAAATAGACATATGAGTGCTGCCAGCATTGCTTCAGAGGTTTAAGGGGTGTACTCACTTTTGTTGCCAGCAGTTTAGACATTAATGGCTGAGTTATTTTGAATGTTGAGTTATTTTGAGGGGACAGCAAATTTACACTGTTATACAAGCTGTACACTCACTACTTTACATTGTAGCAAAGTGTCATTTCTTCATTGTTGTCACATGAAAAGATAGAATAAAATATTTACAAAAATGTGAGGGGTGTACTCACTTTTGTGAGATACTGTATATCTGAAAATTGATTAATCCTGTACTAACAGCCTAGCTCATTTTTGAGGCCCGAAAACGCCAGGACAGTACAAATATCCCCCAAATTACCCCTTTTTGGAAAGTAGACAGTCCGATGTATTTATTAACAGGCAAGGCAAATTTTTCGAAGTCGTGATTTTTTCTCACAATTATTTGGAAAATGAAGAAATTAAAAAAAAAAAGTTTTATTTCACAATGTATTTTTTTTTTTTTTACATACTGTCACCAGTGCAGTACAGCGTCATCATCGAACTGGTGTGGCAGTGATCAGGGACACTGACTGGTGACAGTATATAAAAAAACACACTGTGACCAGAGCAATACAGTATTACCATAGTAGAGGAAATCCCTGCAAATGAAGGGAGTTCCCTGGGGACCCTCAGGTCACCAGAACTAATTACCCCATTGGAAGATTTTCCCTTTATTACTTTTCTGGGGACAACCTAAAATTTGGGATTTTCTTTTACTTTTACTTTCACTTTCAATGATAATGGTAAACAGGCCAAATAGAGAGGGTGAATCTCCGGGGCACAGACAGCAATAAAAACTGACAAGTGTTCTAATCCCTTTCCACTCTATCCAAAACAAAAAAACGTTTTGCCTTTAGTAATACTTTGAGCTGCAAAGACAGCTTGATTCCCCCCTCCATTACCTTAAAGCGGTAGTAAAAATCCATCCATTTAACAGTTTAAAAATCAGTTACATTTCCGGCACGTCCCGGAAATGTAATACGCTCATTGGTTGTGCTCTAAACCAAACTGTCAAACCATCCAATGGCTGATGTCATAGCTGATCACATGTGCAGCATCATGGCAGTTGTAGATTAACAGAGACCAAGATGGCAGCTTCCTTGGCTGAAAATGATAGGAGGGTTTACTACAACTTTAACTGAATGGGGCCATGCCACAAAGGTTCCGCAACTGGTTGTGGCATGGTGGTGTGGCTTTTAAGAGGTTAGAGCAGGAAGTGGAGAGGTGACATAACACCTTCTCACCACCTGTCAAACACCCTCTGAAGAATGATTCCCTGCGGATCGCTCTATAGAGGGCTAACACAAAAGTAAACAAGCCTTTTAACCACTTACCAACCGGAAGGTTTTCCAGCTTTAGGAACAGAGCACTTTTTGCGATTCGGCGCTGCGTCGCTTTAACTGACAATTGCGCGGTCATGCGACGTTGCACCCAAACAAAATTTCCGTCCTTTTTTCCCTACAAATAGAGCTTTCTTTTGGTGGTATTTGATTGCCACTGCGTCATTTCTGATAACCGCTATAAACAAAAGAAGAGCGACCATTTTGCAAAAAACCCAAATTTCTTACTTTTTGCTAAAATTCAAATCCAAAAAAAATATAAAAAAACATTTTTTTTCACAGTTTTTGGCCGATTTATATAATTCCTCATATTTGTGATAAAAAAAATCGCAATCGGCGTTTATTGATTGGTTTGCGCAAAAGTGGCCGCGTTTACGGATGGTGAGAATTAATTTCTGGGGTTTTTATTTTTTTTTTATTTTTTACAAGTAATGGCGGTGATCTGCGATTTTTAGCAGTACTGCGACATTGCAGCGGACATGACGGACATTTTTTACACTTTTTTTGGGACCAATGACATTTATACAGCGATCAGAAATTTAAATGTCCACTGATTACTGTATAAATGTCATTGGTAGTGAAGGGGTTAACCTGGGGGGGGGGGGAGCTAGGGGTTAACTGTGTTCCCTGGGTGTGTTCTTACTGTGGGGGGGGTTGGGCTAACATGGGCATGAGAGATCTAATTGATCCCAGTGACAGGGATCAGTAGATCTCTCATGCCCCTACTAACAGAGTGGGGAACTGCCGTGTTTACATCGGCGGTTCCCCGTTCTTTCCCTGTAGCCGCTCATCAGCAGCGGACATCGGGTCCGCCCGAGCTGCGGGCACACTCCCCAGGAGTGCGGCGGGTGAGCGCGCCCCCTGGTGGCTGCTTGCAGATCGCCGCTTATTTACGGCGATTCGTGCTCAGCATCCCGACTGCCGCCGTGAAAACACGGCGCGCGCTCGGGAAGTAGTTAAAAAGAAGAATTGTGAAAAAAAAGAAAATCTGTTTGTGATAACTGTCAGTTGATGGCATGACATTATATACTCTGGGTGCTCTGAGTGAGCTTTCATAATTCTTTACAAATAAAGAGAACAATGTTATTTGTTACTCGTGCATTTCACGAGGCTTTGCTTGCTGTACTACTTCTTAACATGTAGCACCCCCATAGTAATAGGTGCTTTTTGTAGTAGATTTTTGCTAGGAGAGGTAAATTTATTCAGCCCTGACAATAAGTGCAGGCCTGAATGTTTTGGTCTGGGCAGCGGAGTGGCCCAGGAAGAGCTGGAGATTGCAGGAAGGAACACCTCTTGGCTACTCCTCCCCTTTGTTTAGAGAAGGCTCTGGAAAAGGGGATGGATGAGGATGTGTCACCTTCTGAAATATGTTAAGGAGCTTTGACCATGTCTGGAATCACTTTGTGGAGTTGAAGCAGGAATGGGGACTGGGGTGTGCTATTTATGGAGACAAGGTCCTTGTGATAAAGCCAAACCAGCCTGCAAGGAGCTACTCTATTTCTGTCAGGGGAGAAGGGGAAAGCAGGATGAGGCTGCCTGACCCACGCTTCTACATTTGAAAAAGACTGTTGAAGGACTACAGCTTTCTTGTAGGAGCCACAGGCACCAGAGACTGCTGGAAGACTGCAGGGGTTGTGTTTTTGTTTCTCCCTTAACCTTGCTCAGAACATGCCAGCCTGCCACCCTGTGTCCAAGGGCAGAGACTTGACTCATTGAAAGAACGCTGGGGTGAGGTGTGTTCTTGCTTTTCAGAACAATTTTTCAGAGCCTATTTGTCCAGGGAGGGGCCCCTCCCTATAGCCCCCTTCCAGTTGACCTGTGTGCTGTTAGTTAGTTGCAGTTTAGTAGTTATTGTTTCTTCTCTTAGGATCCATGGAATGGGATGGCTGTCCATTTCTTCCACCGGGAGGCAAAGCTTCTTTTTTTACTACTGTGTGAGTGAAGTACTTTTCTCTTGGGAGAAGTGCTCTGGCTTGGTGATTATGTATTAAATGTGCTGCTAGCTATAGGGACCAGAAGCTGGGATTGTCGTAATGTGCATATGTAAATAATGTGCAAATGTAAATAATGTGCAGAGAGAATATATTTATTCTTATATTTATTTATTCATATTTTCCCCATTCAAGTTTGTTCCCTTTTTCCCCTTCGCATTTTTGACTTTGGGATGCCCTTGCTCCTGGGCGCAGGAGCTATTTTTGTAAGGCTCTGGAAAAGGGGATGGAGGAGGAAATGTCACTTTCTGAAATATGTTAAGCACAAGGGAGCAGGCGAGCAACCGGAAGGCTACAGGAAAGGCTCTTTAAAGGATCCACCGGTTCAGTGAGTGACAAACCCTGGGAGCTGGAGAAGAGGACTGGAGCAGGCTGGGAGGAGACAGTGAACGGTCTGTGGAAGGTGAAGGAGCCAGTCAGGGGAGCGGTGTCACTGGACGGTGAGGTAGGCCGGAGTGGCCTGGAAGAGCAAGGGCAGGGAGGAGTAGTCCATCAAGACCTGGCTAGCACAATTGTACTTCGCTACACTCTAAGGGGCTGTGGTCTTACAATCAAGGGCCCGTGGCCCTTGCCTGTGACGGGCGGTCCAAAGGTCCTGCTGACAAGGAAGTGCAGGCCTCACCACGTGCTAGCAGGGGTGGAGGAAGATGTAATGGAGACTTGATAAATTTCCCTTCAGGCCTAACAGTAAGACAGCAAGTGTTGTGCAGGAGAGAAGTGAAGGAGTGTAAAGGTCAGCAAGTAGAAACATAGAAACATAGAAAAGTGACGGCAGAAAAAGACTGAGTAGTCCATCGAGTCTGCCCCTTTTTATTTATTTTTTTTATTTTTTTTTATTTTTATTTTTTTTTTATTTATTTTTTTTTTTTTATATATTTTTTTTTTTAAAGTCCTCCCGTCAGAAAAGTTATACTTTGGTTTTAGCTCTTGTGCCCCTGTACTGGAGTTTGATTGACCCCCCTTCAAGTTTTGATTAGAATCTTTCATAATAAAATGACTTTCCCACCAACTACTAACCTTATTTGATGGTTGTCTCCAACACTCTGTCAGTTGTCATTTACCGAAATTTGTACGAACCCTATTTGTATTTAGGTATCAGTTTGTTGTTCCAATTACATTTTTTTTTTTATATATTTTTTTTTTTTTATTTATTTTTTTTTTATTTTTATTTTTTTTTATTTTTTTTATTTATTTTTCCCCGTCTGAGCTACCTGATGAGTCAGAAAAA
>BLSH010334420.1:212440-226030 GCA_018402905.1 Glandirana rugosa | reverse complement strand
AGCTTGTACAACTTTCGTATCAGATCATTATGAGGAACTGTATCAAATGCCTTGCTGAAATCAAAATATGCTATGTCCACAGCACCACCCTGGTCCAAGACACTGGTAATATAGTCAAAGAATTCAATCAGATTTGTCTGGCACGATCTGCCCTCAGTAAAGCCATGTTGCTTTGGGTCCAGCAAGCTGTGTATTTTTAGGTGATCAATGATCCTTCTTTTGAGAAGTGATTCCATTACCTTGACTACAATTGATGTTAAACTCACTGGCTTGTAATTGCCAGCTTCCACCTTGCTGCCCTTCTTGTGGATAGGCACAATATTAGCTATCCGCCAGTCATGGGGAACTTCTCCTGTTAGAAGAGATTTATTTAAAAGATTTGTTAATGGTCCAACAACGATATCGCAAAGTTCTCTTAGAACTCTGGGATGAATATCAGGGCCCATTGCTTTATTAAGCTATAAGCGAGCCAGTTCCTCAGCTACCTCTGTCTCCAGAAATCCTAGAAATGAACCATCATTACTAGAACCAATATGATTCCCTAACTTGTTATCATTAGTGCAGTCTGTTTCTGAGAAGACTGAACAAAAGTAATTGTTTAAATGGTTTGCTACATCCTGGTCTCCCTCAACATATGTGTTGTGCCCAGTTTTCATTTTGGTGATCCCATTGTATTTTTTCCTTCTATCACTAATGTACCTAAAAAAGGTTTTATCTCCTTCCTTAATAGACTTGGCAATTTCCTCCTCTTTCTGTGCTTTTGCAGCACAGATAATGTGTTTGGCCTCCTTTTGTCTATTTTTATACTCCTCTCTGTCAGCTGCACCTCCTGTTTCCTTGAATCTTCTATATGCCACTTTTTTTCTTTACTTTTATTCTTACTAACTTGCCTGACATATAATCTAGTTGCCTCCAAGATGATAGACTTTAATAGTGCCCACTGATTACTTACTCCTGTTATTTTGCTCCAACCTTTCAGTTCATTTTTTAGAAATTTCCCCATTTCAGCAAAATTTGTCCTTTTAAAATCTAAAACTTTTGTTTTTGTATATGATTTTTCAGTTCTTGTTTTAATATCAAACCAAAGACATTGGTGATCACTAGAACCCAAATTCTCCCCCACCTCAACATCAGACAGTTGATCCCCATTTGCCAGTACTAGGTCAAGAATACTAGGTTAGTACTAGGTCAAGAAGTATTAGTGTTGGAGGAAGAAGGAGTGTATATACAGTGGTGTATATAACATGGTCCTGTTTCTTGGGGCATCCCACAGTAATCCCTACCCTATACAAGTTTAACCCCTCAATAAAACCAAAACCAGCCTGTTCAGTGACTAGGAATAAACGGAAAAGTGTGTGATTGAGGGCAGAGAGACAGGTGAACCACAACTACCAGCCACCCCTAAGGGGGCCATTGGCTACAAATATTTGGTGGACTTTTTTTTTTTCTGGTTGCAACCAATTCCCATTTGCACAAATCCAGCTCATTCTCCTAGTGCCACAGGAACAATTTATGCAAAAAGATTAATGATTTGGACCCATGTTTCACACTACAAGTAATCAATGAATGAAGAAAGTCTATTCCCTGCAGCAATGTGGGGACATAACATACCGCATCTGTGCAGCCTTGGTTGTTAACAATTATGCTCAATGCACACTGCAGCTGATAAACAATCTTTTATGGTCGTTTGGGTGTTTTTTTTAACAGCCCATAAACGCCCCTATATATTATCCTATGTGTCCATGCACACATGGACGTTTATTGTCGTTTACCAGCAGTAGCGTTTATGGCCTGCTATCTGAACACACTGAATTGGCGTTTAGGAATCGTTCCACTGACCACAAAAAACGCTGGACGCCGATAAACTCCAATAAACGCTGCTAAACAGCCGTTTATCGGCGTCCAGTGCTTTTTGTAGTCAATGGAAGCTAATGAAGTACAAAAACAAAAAGCTCAAAAACGCTGACACAGATAAACTCGCAAAAACGCGCATAAATGCTGCTTACAAAACGCTGCTAAAAGCACACCTTTCTAAGCAGCGTCTCCTGCCACATAATCTGACGCCCAGAGAGTGTCCAGTGTGCATGGAGCCTAAGAGAAACAAAAATGAAGAGATCAGACACGTTACATATTGGTACCACAAATAATCTTAAAGCGGATCTCTCAACAATCTGCTGACCACAGGTCTACATGAATAAATTTCCGACATGTCACAAAGAGTCTTTTTCCATTCAGTCGTCCATCCATTTCTGGTTTATAGAAGACTTAAAAATGTAAAAGAATTACAGCATTAAAGACAGCCAAACTTTTGAATGCTTTTAAGTGCAAAGGAGGGATTTGGGGTCTTATAGACCCAGTTCCCTCCATAAAGATTACCTGTCACTGCCTATTACTGTCACTGTTTACATTCCTTCTGACAGCAATAAAAGTGATCAGATTTTTTTTTTTTTTAAAGGGACAGTGTAAAAATAAAATAAAATAAATAAGAAAAAAAATATTAAAGTGCCCCACCCCTCCGTGCTTACACAGCTGGGGGGGGGGCTGTGTACTATACAGGAGGGGGTATGTATTATGCAGGGGGGGCTGTGTGATGTGCAGGGGGGGCTGTGCAATATGCAGGGGGGCTGTATAATGTAAAGGGGTCAAGGGGTGCGGGGCTGTGTAATCTAAAGGGGTCCAGAGGTGCGGGGACTGTGTAATGTAAAGGGGTACAGAGGTGCAGGGGCCTGTATAATGTAAATGGGTCCAGAGGTGCGGGCCTGTGTAATCTAAAGGGGTCCAGAGGTGCGGTGGCTGTGTAATGTAAAGGGGTACAGAGGTGTAGGGGCCTGTGTAATGTAAAGGGGGCCAGAGGTGCAGGGGCTGTGTAATATAAAGGGGGCCAGAGGTGCGGGGGGTGTGTAATGTTATCTTCATTTATTAGAAGGTGAATGCGGCTCGCTATGCATTCACATACATTGAATCTGGCCCTTAAGTGGAAAAAAGTTGCTGACCCCTGGCATAGGGAATCACAAAGACCAATTCATAACATCACTGGGTCTAAAATAAGGTACGTAATGAAAATTGAAAGATGTTTTTCGAAAATGTTATCTGCATGTTGATGAGGAGAGAATCAGGGAAAGCAAAATATAAGCAGAATAAGTTTCAGCTTTAATGCCAGGGTGTATCTGATGGATTAAGGCATTTTTCATTAGAATTCAAAATTCAGGTGAATAAAACATTTAGCACAATTGTGCAGAGTCTCAGTAGCACTCACAGGCTTTAAATATGCTTGAAAGTATAGAAGAACTAGATCTGACCATCAAAGAAGGTCACAGTTGAAAAGCCATGCACAAAGGAAATGTGACATTGCCTGGACCCCAAAAGACCAATTTAACGATGTATGTCACATACATATATATATATAATACTTGCATTGTGAGACAAAACTAGAAGCCCTACTCATACAAAATACTTCTACATTTGTGATTAACATTCACACTATTATACTGCCTCAATTGATTGCAAAGTTGTTTTGAAAGAACTGAGCAGCTGCGGCCAGTCAATAAGGGCGCCTGGGCACCGCCTCCCCACTGCCTAAGAAGAAAAAAAAAAAAAAAAGTCAGCCCGCCCCCCTAAAAGGAGGCGCCGGTATATTGACTTTTTTTTTTTTTTCAGTTCCTTGGCTGTCATCTGACAGCCAAGTAGTGAGTCTATTGGTCAGCCATTAAAGACTATGAATGTGCGCTGACCAGGTGCACATCCATAGTCTAATTGGCTGCCCTGAGCATGTGGCTCAGTGGCGATTGGAGGCTATGAATGCGGGGGCAGGACTGTGGTGGCGGACGTGCTGGCTGCGTGATTTAGCACGGGCACAGCAGCACTCTGCCACCCAGGCCATGACTCGTCCCTCTCCCGCTGCCGCATGCCATGAGCCCGAGTCTCGGTCGGAGCAGGACGAGCAGCTGCAGCGAGCATCACACAGTCACCCTCCTATAACCGACTGGAGTCCGGACCGCTGAGCCTCCCACCGTCAGGTGACTTCATTGGCACAATTTGGCACGGCAGCCCACAGGTTGGCACTGAGTGAGCATAGTCCTCTGAGCAGCAGTGAGCACTGCAGGCACTGGCAGAGTGGCAGGTAAGTGTGTCTGCACTCTGCAGACAGTACATACTAGTTATATTAAGTTAAGTTGGCAAAAGTAGTCTGATGCAGGGCAGCAGGTAGATCACTGGTGGCTAGTGCTTTGCCCAATGCCCTCTGCATGAATTTTTTGGGATTTGCTTGCAGAGACTAGTTCACATGAACATAAATCACAGTAATTTATCATTTAATTTAAGCTATATACTGTATCTGTGTGGCTGAGTAGTTAGCTTTCTTGTCTTGCATTTCTGGGAGTGTTGGCTTATTGCCACCCAGCACAATAACTGCATGGAGCACCACAATCCAAAATCATGCTGATTAATTTGTGTTTTTCTAAATAGTACATTTGCAGAAGAGCTTTAAGCTGACCACACATTTAATGATCTAAAGAGAAATCCATATGTACTGACTGTATATACCCCCACCTGTGATGCTGACATGTGTATACTGTTACTGGCTGTATATACCCCCACCTGTGATACTGAGCTGTGTATACTGTTACTGGCTGTATATAACCTCACCTGTGATGCCAAGCTGTATACTCCTGACACATACAGGGGATGGAGTGGGTAGATTCTATAAGGATGGGGCTTATGAGAAGTAGGAGGAGTCAAAAATGAAGGGCGGGGCCTGGCGCCCCCCCCAACCTAAAAAATTCACCAGCTGCCACTGGAACTGAGATGTAAGGTAATGTAGAAAATACAACATTGTAAGAGTGATGTGTCTAATCTCAAACTGCCTTTAGTGATCTTCTACTGGAAACTTCTGGAAGTTCTAAACCTTCCCCAATATATGAAATGTGTTTTTGTCTGTGTCCTCATTGGCGAGGTTTCCCATCACTCCCTGTCCTTTCCCTGCTCAATCCATAATCATAATCAGTCATAATCAATCATATGTCCCATGTCTTGACCATCTCCAGGTGCCATGCCACAGCATAACAAAACATACCCAAACCAAAATGCATATATCTGTGTTCTGTGCTGCATTCACATTACACTGATGCGTTTACAAAACAATCAAAAAATGCATGGGTTTGCACATGTAAAATAATGCAAAACTAAAAGAACACAAAAAGCTGAAAGCTTAAAAGTGAGTTTCTATGGCTAATTTGGTGCACCCTCTGGCGATTGCAAGAAGTTAGTACAGGGTGTGTTAGAATTTAGAGTAGGTAAAATATAGTTTTGGCTCAGAGCTAAGTCTGAGCCGTAGAATCTGGGTCAGGGTTCAGTAGAGGTTTAGGGCTGGGTGACTCATCCTGACAACTCTCTGGTGCCTCCCCCTGGTCTAGAAGGTTGGATAATCTTCTAGAATTAGTGGGTGGAGGTTAGGAGGAGCTGCCTTGAATATTTATGGAGCCTCAGCCAATCCTCAGAGGTAGGCTGGCAGGGGGCAGAGACCACTCCATAAATAGATATGGGTCATGCCAGCAGGGCAGTCGGGTGGAAGATGGAGATACAGTGCTGAGGGCTGTCAGTGGCCCCCCTAGTCTGGGGTGGTGTCCTGCCTTGGGCATGGGCTAGGGTGCTGGAAGGATCCTGCCATAACACACAGGAGGAAGCCCTTCCTACATAGTTAGCCAGGTTGAAAAAAGACACAGATTCATCTAGTTTAACCAATTAAAAAAATATATATATATATGTATATGCATATGCAAAAAAATAAGCAAAACGCCGGGCCCGACGTCAGGGAAAAATCACATTTTTTTCCGGCGTTTTGCATTGATGTCAATGTACGTTTTTTTCAGCGCTAGCTTTCAGCTGCGTTTTTCTGCCTCTATTCAAAATCAATGGTTCCCTATGGGAGACCTTTGATTTGAATAGAAGTCACACCAGAAGTTGGATCATGATGATCCGACTTGCAGCGCGACTTGTATGCTAGGGATCTTAAAGGGGAACCCCGCAAAAAAAATTGCGTGGCGTTCCCCCCCAAGAGCATATCAGGCTCTTCGATCTGGTATGGATTTGAAGAGGAACCCCCACGCCAAAAAAACGGCATAGGGTCCCCACCAAAATCCATACCAGACCCTCATCCAAGGAAAGGGGGTGGGGACGAGCGAGCGCCCCCCCCCTCCTGGACCGTACCAGGCCACATGCCCTCAACATGGGGAGTATGGGTGCTTTGGGGCAGGAGGGGCTCTGCGCCCCCCACCCCAAAGCACCTTGTCCCCATGTTGATGGAGACAAGAGCCTCTTCCTAACAACCCTGGCCGTTGGTTGTCGGGGTCTGCGGGCGGGGGCTTTTCGGAATCTGCAAGCTCCCTTTAATAAGGGGGCCCCCGGATGCTGGCCCCCCATCCTATGTAAATGAGTATGGGGTTCATCGTACCCTACCCATTTACCTGCAAAAAAAGTGTACAAAAAAACACACTACGCAGCTTTTTAAAATATTTTATTAAATCAGCTCCAGCGTCTTCTCCCCTCTATTAGCATGGGGCTGGGCTGTGATGTGATGGCCCGCCCCAGGATGTGATGTCATGAGGACGGGGCTCAGGATGACGTCAGCGTGTGGTCCCGCCCCATGCCAATATAAGGCAACTGCGCAGCACGGACCCGGCATTCGAGTGGAAGAGAGCGACGAATCAACATCTCCAGAAGATAAGAGAAGAAGAAGAAGAAGCGGCAAAAGAGCAGAAGATGCCTCAGAAGACAGAAACTCCACAGAAGACCCCTCAGAAGACAGAAGACCCCGCAAAAGAGCCAAAGAAAGAAGACGAGAAGAGAGGGCAGAAGACGTCGGAGCTGATTTCATTAAATATTTTAAAAGGCTGTGTAGTGTGTTTTTTTTTTAAACTTTTTTGCAGGTAAATAGGTAAGGGTACGATGTACCCCATACTCATTTATATAGGGTGGGGGCCCGGCATCTGGGGGCCCCCTTATTTAAGGGGGCTTCCAGATTCTGATAAGCCCCTGCCCACAGACCCTGACAACCAACGGCCAGAGTTGACGGGAAGAGGCTCTTCATCAACATGGGGACAAGATGCTTTGGGGTGGGGGGGGGGTGCGGAGCCCCCCCTGCCACAAAGCACCCATACTCCCCATGTTGAGGGCATGTGGCCTGGTATGGTCCAAGAGGGGGGGGGCGCTCGCTCGTCCCCACCCCTTTTCGTGGCCGGCCAGGCTGCGTGCTCGGATAAGGGTCAGGTATGGATTGTGGGGGGGACCCTACGCTGTTTTTTCGGCGTGGGGGTTCCTCTTGAAGTAAATTGAGTACTGTCCGTGATACTTTTTTTATTTGCACTAACATAACATTTTTTCAGGACAAGCTTTCGGGGTATCTCCCCTTCTTCAAGGTCCAAGCAGTACTGAATAAAAACAGTTTTAGCCAAATGTTAAAAAAAGAGAAAAGAAAAAAAAAACTCTTAAGTAAAGGAGAAAGAGGAAAAACAAACAAATACAAATCAATGTATAAGGCCATGGTAATGAAACTAGCTGTATAGATAGTGAGATAAGACAGGCAGAGTTATAGACTGGGGAGGGGAGGGGGGTGACAGTCACAGAGGGGGTAGAGAAAACCAATATCCAAGTTTAATCCATTATTTTTTGTGTCAAAAGAAGAATAATTCTTAGTTCAAACGTTTCCCTTTCCTGCGTGGTTCTGAAATCCCCTTTAAGAACTAAAACATTGAGGTTTTCAATAGTGTGGTCCGGTTGTGAAAAATGATGTCCCATCGGTGTGCAGAGATGATCTTCTTTACGATTCTTAATGGAATGTCTGTGTAAATTCATCCTTGTTTGCAATTTCTGTCCTGTTTTCCGAACATAAGATCCTTTGTTGCACCTACTGCATTGAATGAGGTATACCAAATTACTAGAGGTACAGCTGTATGATCCCATGATATTGAAGGTCCCATTTGTGTGTGTGACACTTTTGGATAGATTGATCTGGTTGCACAGTTTGCAACATTTTTTATTGCAGGGTTTGCTTCCATTATTGGTGACTTCGTAATCAGAGTGAAGTTTCCTGCTGATTAGTTTTTGTCTGAGGTTGGGTGGTTGCCTGAAAGCCAATATTGAGGGTTGTTGGAATATTTCATCCTCTGTTATAATGGGTTATAATGGGTTGTAAATCTTTGATTATCTTTTTTATCCCTTCTAGTGCTGGGTTGAATGTGGTGACTAGTGGGACACGGTTATTTGTTTTTTTCTCTTTGTATTGGAGGAGATTATCTCTTTGGGTTTTCAAGGCCGTGTTTATGCTGTTGTTTATGGTTTTGTCTTTGTACCCTTTCTTATGGAAGGAGTCTGCCAGTGTGCTGAGATGTTTATCTCTGTCCTCTGGATCTGAACATATTTGGTGGTATCTGATGGCCTGGCTGTGTATGATGGCCGTTTAGTGTGTTGGGGGTGAAAACTGGAACTATGGAGATAGCTGCATCGGTCAGTCGGTTTTCTTTATATCGAAGTGTGAAGCTTGTCATCCCCGATGTATACTGTAGTGTCTAGGAAGTTGACATGTGTGTTCGAATAATCCATTTTTAGTTTGATAGATGGGTGAAAGGTGTTGATCAATGAGCCAAACTTTTTTAAATTTTCTTCACCTTCAGTCCATATCATAAATATATCATCAATATAACGATAATATCTGTATGGCTTATGTTGTATGCTGTTCAGGAATTTTTCCTCCAGGTCAGCCATAAATAAATTTGCATATTGGGGTGCCATTTTACTTCCCATAGCAGTACCCATACACTGGAGATAGATGTCATTGTTGAAAGTGAAGTAGTTGTGTGTGAGGATGAATTTGTTGAGCTTCATCCTCAGCAGTGTATTTGTGGTTTGGTGAGGATGATAAGAATCTGTGACATGCAGCCAATCCATCCTTGTGAGGGATGTTACTGTACAGAGATTCTACATCCATAGTGACTAGAAGTGTATTAGGTGGTAATTGTTGTATATTGTTGAGCTTGTTAAGAAAATGTGTGGTGTGTTGCAGGAAACTTGCAGTGTTCATGACTAACGGTTTTAACATATTTTCAACAAGGCCTGAGATATGTTCAGTGAGTGTATTCATACCTGTTATGATGGGTCTGCCTGGATTTCCTGGTTTATGAATCTTGGGTAGCATGTAGAAGTCTCCAATTTCTGGGTTATTCGGAATCGCAACAACTTCTGAGTGTAAGTGACTTGGCATTGCTTTAATGAGACTTTTTAATTGCTTAGTAAAATCCTGGGTCGGATCATAGTCCAGTTTTTTGTAGTAAGTAGTATTTGCCAGCTGCCTCTGGCCCTCTTGTATATATTTATCTGTATCCATTACAAGGACTGCTCCTCCTTTATCTGCTGGTTATGGCCTGATTATTGCGCAGATCGTGTACAGCTCTTCGCTCCAGTGGTGAAAGGTTGTATAATATTTTCTTTTGCTGGGTAGATATCAGGGATGCGACTCGCAGCCTGAAGCTGTCAATATAGGTGTCCAATTTGGGGTTGTGTCCTTGTGGAGGTGTGAAGTTGCTGTTCTTTTTCTTTTTGTCACCTCCTATTGTCCCTGAATTGCTTTCTTTACTGTGAAAGTATTCTTTGAGCCTTAGTCTCCTGAAGAATTCCTCCATATCTGACCACACCTGTAAATTATCCAATGGTGGTTGGGCAGAATGTAAGGCCTTTGGAGAGAACTGTTACCTCTGGTGCGGAAAGTTCATGATTTGACAAATTTATGTTTCCAAGTTCCTCTGTTATATCCACATTTTCAGTCAGGTCAGCATTTACACAAGAGATACCTGGGGATTCGGGATTGGGTTCCATGTCGCTGATAGCAGGAGTTATGGAAGTAGTGTTTGTTTTATGTTGTTTAGGTTGTATCCAAAAGGTCTGTTCTTGGTGAAGCTTTTGGAATTTTTTTTGCTTCCTGTTCATGGCAAGTTTTTGTAGTTGTCTTTGCAAGGTTTCAATTTCATTCTTAATTTGGTTGATGGTTGTAGGGTCCAGTGATGTTGAGGTTTCAAACACCAACTGCTTTTGTTTCCTGATTGCTTCCCTTTTACCATACAGTTTATGAACGAGGTTGTTCCTTAATTTTTAAGGAGAGTTCAGTGTATTTGCACAGGGATTTTTAATCCGGAGACCTTGTGGTATGAGATCCCTCTTTATGCATCTTGAGAGAAAGAAAATGTCACTGTTCACCTGTGTTTCCTTTGTGATCAGGTTGGTTAACTGCTTCGTCATGCGGCTATATCCAGTATCTTCCATATTGCTTGAGGTAATTGTAGCCGTATTAGTGCAATTGTGCCAGAGAAAATTGAGTACTGTCCGTGATACTTTTTTTTATTTGCACAAACATAACATTTTTTCAGGACAAGCTTTCGGGGTATCTCCCCTTCTTCAAGGTCCAAGCAGTACTGAATAAAAACAGTTTTAGCCAAATGTTAAAAAAAGAGAGGTGTTCCTCTTAAAATCCATGCCAGATCAAAGAGCCTGGTATGGTCTTGGGGGGAACCCCCCACGCAAATTTTTTGCGGGGTTCACCTTCAAGATCCCTAACACACAAGTCGCGCCACAAGTCGGATCATCATGATTTGACTTCTGGTGCGACTTCTATTCAAATCAATGGGCTCCCATAGGGAACCATTGTTTTTGAACAGAGGCAAAAAAACGCAGCTGAAAGCTAGCGCAGAAAAACGTGCATTGACGTCAATGCAAAACGACAAAAAAAACGGCGATTTTTCCCCGACGTCGGGCCCGGTGTTTTGCTTATTTTTTTGCATACGCCCGTGGGTACGAGGCCTAAATATTAGCAGCCAGTTATATTATTTACATTAAGGAAAGAATCCAGGCCTTTTTTAAAGCAATCTACTGCGCTGGCCAGAACCACCTCCAGCGGGAGTCTATTCCACATTTTCACAGCTCTTTACTGTGAAGAAACCTTTCCGTATTTGGAGATTAAATCTTTTTTCCTCTAGATGTAAAGAAGAGTGCCCCCTTGTCCTTTGTGATGACCTTAAAGTGAATAACTCAACACCAAGTTCATTATATGGACCCCTTATGTATTTGTACATGTTGATCATATCCCCCTTAATCTCCTTCTCAAGAGAGAATAAATTCAGATCCTCTAATCTTTCCTCATAGCTGAGTTCCTCCGCGCCTCTTATTCGTTTGGTTGCCCTTCTCTGCACTTTCTCCAGTTCCCCGATATCCTTTTTGAGAACTGGTGCCCAAAACTGAACTGCATATTCCAGATGAGGTCTCCCTAATGATTTGTACAGGGGAAAAATGATATCTCTCTCTCTGGAGTCCATACCTCTCTTAATACAAGAAAGGATTTTGCCCGCTGTGGAAACCGCAGCTTGGCATTGCATGCCGTTATTACGTTTATGATCTACCAAAACCCCAGATCTTTCTCCACTATGGATTCCCCCAGTTGTACTACCCCTAGTATGTATGATGCATGCATATTCTTAGTCACTATATCTGGTCTCCCACAGTACACAGAACATAGAAATGTGATCATTTTAGTAAATATTAACTGCTAAATACCTTTTCTCATTAGCAGTATATAGCAGTCTTGTAACTTCTATCAGTGCCTGGTTAAAGCTTGTAGGAGGAGTGTTCATACTGCACCGGCTGTCCTATCAGGATGCAAGACCCCTGACCCTCTGTCTGGACAGTGCTGATTGGCCCTGTGCTGATCACATGCTCTCTCCCAAGAAAATAAAAAACTCTCTAGCTATACACTCCAAACTGAGCATGTGCAGCCTGACTCCACTAAATCTGTTTTATCTTGCCCTGTTTTGGAGTCAGTGGAAGAATAGGAGGATCTGTGCATACAGGATCAAACAATCTTTTTACACAGTGCAGAGGATTAACCCCTTAGGTTCCACAGTGAGTATAATAAGCATTCTTTACTGCATATACAGACTGATTTTATTGTTGTGGGTTTAGTAACAGTTTAAGTCTTCATCTTTCCCTGAGACATCTCCTGAGAGTCACCAGGGTGGGCTGTTGAAGAGTCAGTCGGGAGGATGGTGCTAGAGTTAACATGGAGGGCTAGTGAAAGGGGCAGCTGCCGCCAGATGGGTTAGCAGTGCCTGAAGAGGTGGTGCTGGGATCAGTGGCCACAGAGGAGGAGTTCCAAGCTGTTTCACTAGCTTTTTGCTGCATGGGGCTATAAGTTCCTGCCTGTAAAGGGCTATTGCTATAGTCTGACTGGGAGCCTGTCAAACTATCCTATAGCGATTCAGCTGAAGCAAGCAAATGTGTGAAGGAGACTGTATATAGGAAAGTTTCCCTACGTTTCCCTAAAGTTTTGCTGAAGTCAAGTGAGCATCCCATAACCTCCCATCCTTATCCAAGTTATTAACCCTTTAATAAAAAACAAAACAAAGTCACTGGACTGTTCTCTGTTCACTGGGTGCTGTGAAGATTCGGTGTGCCTGGCTGTGCAGGAGTGGGGGATCCAAGTTCATCTGCAGTCCCTACAGGGGTGTGCTACATGGGTAACGGCTGTCCATTGAGATGAATGTGCCCTGTATGTAAAGTGCAAAAATACACACATATGCAACACACTACATAGTGTGAATGGGGGCTTATGGCAATTATAGCCGGCTCACTGGTTGATTCTTTGCACACTTTCTAATCATACTTGTCTATACAAATGTTCCTTCTTTCATTACATTTATCACAGTAAAAATAACTCTTTTTATTCTAGTTTATCAGATATTATTCTCTGCATGGAAAAATCTGTCTTCCAGACAATAAATCATACCGCCTAAATAGAAGAACACCCACATATTCTGGAATCTGACCCTTAAATGCCAAGACCTAGCTTTGTAGGTGACCTTGTCATCACCAGTTCTGAACATTGAAGAGTGGAGTTTATATATTTGACCCTTCACTCCTAAACTGGACACCCCTGCATAACACAGAATGCCAGAACATATTAAGTAATCCTTTAGTGTGGATAAGGTTTAGCTGAATATTCAATATATGCAATATACTGTATACAGTTCATCTTGAAGGGATCTAAAAAAAAGGCATGGTATCACATTTTAAGGGCTTTCTTTATCCTTCCGACAGCATTTTTACATTCCTTTGCCATTATTAAGGTAGCCCCTGAGACTGGGATGGAAAGAGTTAATATTCTTTTCTGTGCAATAGGAGACCTCATAATGGTCATAAGCATTGGGCAAAGCAATTTTGTTTACATGGGGAATTCTTGATCTGCAATGGCTATAAAGAAATGTGATTTTCACTCTGTACACTCAAGTTCATTGACCTCCATGATATGGTGACAAACAGCTTGGTAAAATATCTCAGCCTAATGAAAGTATTATCAGATCTAAGGCATCTGAGCTTTATACTGATAAGAAAACAGTGTAATACGGTGCAATATTTTACCAAACTGTTTGTCAAAGGATTATGTAAGTCAATAAGAGAGAGAAAGTACGATTGTTTCGGGAATTTTACACTATGGTACGGAAAAAAAATCTAGGGAAGTTCTACTTGACATATGTCATATAACGTATATAACTTATA
>BLSH010334420.1:192443-206993 GCA_018402905.1 Glandirana rugosa | reverse complement strand
TATATATATATATATATAGATATATATATATATATATATATAGATATCCATATATATCTATATATATATATATATATATATATATATTGTGACAGCCGGCAGGTAAAGACGCCTGGTTGAGTGCCCAAGATTCAAAGTGTATACAGACTTATACTACTAGGGGGAGTGCTGAGTCTTGCAGGGGTAGAGGTAATGAGTCCAGCTGGGTTGGGTTGAGCTGGCTCATTAAGACCTCTACATAGATTCCCAGCAGGCATAGGTGAGTACTCCACCCTGGAACCAGGTTCTGTGTCAGGTCAACAGACTGGGGAGTGTAACAGCTTGTCTGGTAAGAAGCCTGTGTGGCTGACTGTTCAGTGAGAGATAGGAGCTAAGTACAGCGGTAGGCTGTACCCAGCTGACAGACAGGGAAACCTATTGTGTAGTCAGTGGCCAAGTGGTCTAGGATTTATTTTGTTGTTTGATTTTGTTTTGCTGTTTTTCACATTGTATCTAGTGAGAATAAACTACCTTTTTGTTTTCCTCTGAAACTGCTGTCTCGCTGTGCCTAAATTGTGTAGTGTACCCTTCCAGGGGGTCAAAAACACCCGCTGCTGAGCTAACTCCCTTACAGTAGTAGAGGAAGCTATGAGCAGTTTTTTTTTTTTTGTGAAAGGCCAGCATTGAAGAAATACTGAGACAGCTTGCTGTAGCGAATGCTAATCAGCAACAAACGAATGCTAGTCTACAACAAACTAATGCTAGTCTACAACAAGCAAATGCTAATCAGCAGCAAGCTCTCCAGCAAAGTATGGAAGCACAGTAACGAGCCCAGCAACAATCTGAGGCTCGCTTAATTGAACTGTTGCAGAAGCAAGAGCAGAGACTTCAACAGCAAATGGATGCCATAACACAAAAACGTCCGCAGACCAGTGAGGCGAGTGGTTCCAGTAATACATCATTTTGTGTGAGCCATTTACTGCCAAAAATGACTGGAGAGGATGATCTTGAAGTGTTTCTGACCACATTTGAAAGGACTGCAGAAAGAGAAAAGTGGCCTAAGGAACAGTGGGCTGGATTAGTGGCTCCTTTATTGGCTGGTGAATCGCAGAAAGTATATTATGACTTAGAGCCGGACCAAGCAAAAGACTATGTTGTGCTGAAAACAGAAATATTGGCACGGCTGGGTGTCACCCTGGCTGTCCGGGCTTAGCGTGTGCATAACTGGACTTTTCAACTTGAAAAACCGCCAGGTCACAAATGTATGATCTCAGTCACCTGGGCAGGAAGTGGCTGCAACCTGAAACTCTGACAGCACCAAAGATTGTGGAACGTGTGGTAATGGATCGGTTCCTGAGGTCTTTACCTACTGCTATCCAAAAGTGGGTAAACCATGGAAACCCAGATACGGCCGACAAGCTTGTGGATCTGGTAGAGGGGTACCTGGCTACAGAGAACCTGACCGCCTCTCCCAGGGACTCACAGACTTTCCACCCTAAGACCAGACCACCCCCAGCGGCAGGTAAGATGACTTCAAGGGGTAAGGGTGGAGAGAGTGAGAGGGCGGGAAGTTTGCATAATGTATGGCGACCACAGTCAAAGTCGCAGGAAGCAGCAAAAAAGTTTATTTGTTATCGTTGCCGGCAAGAGGGACATATTGCAGCCAATTGCCCAGTTGTGGATGAGCCTATGGAATGTGACTATCTAAGAGACAGACGTCAGTCGCTGTTTGCGACAGTTGCATGCACTGCCACTCGGGGAACTGAAAAACATTTATGCAAAATGTGTATTAATGATAAAAGTGTTGTTGTGTTGCTAGATTCAGGTAGTCTGGTAACATTGATCAAAGCTGAATTAGTTACTACAGAGGTCTCTAGGAATAACAAGGTGGCTGTTATCCGAACCAGCGAACAGTGGATGTTCGGATCCCATCCCTACTGAATAGTTTTTTTTTCCTATGCTAGAATCACCATTGAGATATCTGTATATTGTAATCTCCTTAAGCCTCTTTTCTTCAGGAACAAGTTTAATGCTTGTAATTGTTCCTCACAGCGGAGATCCTCCAGCCCCCTTATTGCTTTACCAAAAATAGGTAACTGTTTCGCTTGTCACCCCTAATAAACAATGATAACTATTAAAATATCCAGCACAATATTGATGAACAACAACACAAGTTAATAGATAATGGGTGCAGTGCTTGTTAAGTGAGTCCACTGAACATTAGTCCATGGTTCATATTAAATACAGCCCATGTAGTGAAGTAGCCACTGGATACGGACAGAAGAGGAGACCGTCCACCCTCCTCTTTGGACCCTCATCACAAAGGTCAAACCGACATTGGATAATAGATGCAGACCCCTCGATCCCAGCACATCTTGACCAAACAGGCAAAGAGAAATAGATCTAGGCACCTCAGTCTCAACACTTTTGAGGGTGGACTCTTATGAGTCCAATTGCGCTCATTTTCCTATTAACCCTTTATAACTTGTACCACCAAACATATAGTTTATCTTATACAGTGTCCATGCGGTTTGGAGTATATTGGTCGTACCACCTGTATGCTCCAAACCAGACTGAAGCAGTATGTGACAAATATTAAAAAGGGCAACTCCAAGCATAGTTTATCCAAACACTATGCTACTCATCACAACTGAAATCCGAAAGGGACTATATTTATAGGTATAGATAAATTTACTAGCAACTGGAGTGGGAGGCATATGACTAGGGCAGTTTTCGAAACTTGAAACCCAGTGGATCTATAAATTATAAATGTATTATTATGTAGATTATGTAGTGCTCTGCAAAGTTTTTTTGTTGCAAAATAATTTGACTAGATGCATGGGGAATGTGCAATAAAATGGTCTTCCTATTAATTTTATATTATTAGATGTTATCATGTTAGGATGTTATTGGTACGTTATATATTGTATACAGTAGAAAAAAGCAGGCAACACTCACTGAAATCCTTGCAGTGTAATTTATTGGTACGTCGGAGTGACAGTAAAACAATACCACTGACCGGTTTCGGCAGAAGCTTTAGTCATAGCTATGTCTAAGGCTTCTGCCGAAACCGGTCAGTGGTATTGTTTTACTGTCACTCCGATGTACCAATAAATTACACTGCAAAGATTTCAGTGTTTTGGGATTTGTTCTACTGTTTGTGACTTGGAATGTGATGGGATGCATCGGGCTCAGGCACCTGTGAGTGGATCTGGTGTATAGATTGGGTTGTCCCTGTAGAGAGTGCTGTTACCTGTCTATATTCCTCTACGCTATATATTGTAACCACAAGATCCCGGCATTACCGCGTTTTTAAATATATAGATACTTTTAATCTCAACCCATACATGTTTTTATTTAAATGCCGCTTACGTGCTGTCTCGCCTATATATAACACTCGAATGCCTGTGGTGACGTCATCCTATGACGAAATGCGTAGGGAGGAACTTTTGGCATGATGCAAGTGTATGCCGGGACACGGCGGCCATCTTGCTGGTGGGGAGCGCTGGATGTTTCCCATAAGCAATCTGCATGTTTTTTTACATGGAAATTGTGAGTGTAAAACTTTTTATCTAATTAAACGTAATTGAGGATTACTGCACCACGAGGTTTGTTCCTTTGTGTTTCAAGGGCATGGTTGTGGTGTGGAGTTAACATCATGAGGTTTGTTCCTTTGTGTTTCAAGGGCATGGTTGTGGTGTGGAGTTAACAGCCAGATCACCAGGATTGAAGTGTTGAGGCTGAGGTGCCTAGATCTATTTCTCTTTGCCTTTTTGGTCAAGACATGCTGAGATCGAGGGGTCTGCATCTATTATCCAATGCCTGTTTGACATTTGTGATGAGGGCAGTGTGATTGGGTGCCGGTGGTGGTCTCCTCTTCTGTCCATATCCAGTGGCTACTTTACTACATGTGCTGTATTTAATATGAACCATGGACTAATGTTCAGTGGATTCACTTAACAAGCGCTGCACCCATTACCCTTATTAGCTTTGTTGCCTTTCTGAGGACTGGTGACCAGAACTGGACAGAATACTCAAGATGTGGCTGCAACAGAGTTACGTAAAGTGGAAGAATTCTTGTTTTATCTCTGAAGTAAATACCCTTTTTATTGCATGCTAATAGTCTGCTAGCTTTGCTTGCTGCAGTTAGGCATTGCATGCTATTGCTGAGCCTGTGATCTACTAGGATCCCCAGATAATTTTCCATCCACGACTACCCCCCAAGTTCACCCTTTAGCAAGTAATTTGCTTTCATATTTTTAGCCCCCAAATGCATTACTTAACATTTTTCTTATAAGTAAGTTTTATAGTTTATGGTATACAACATAGCATTAGCAAAGATACAGGCGTGTGTCTGTATCAGAAGTATAAAGTATAAGAGAGAATATACAATATATGTACAGAGTATTGAAACATTAGAAATAGGTCTTAAGTTGTCAGGAATAGCTGCATAAACTAACTGTATAGGTAGGCAGCAGAGAATATTGTGCACTTTCGAGTTACGTTAGAAAGCTGTATTGCGATAGAAAAGAAGGGAATAGAAAAGGAAGACACGGAATAGGAGTAGAACAGGGAAAGAGAAGGAAGGAGAGAAAAGCAATCCATTACACAGAGAGGATCAGGGAGGGGGGAGGTGAAGGAAGAATCAGGCGGGGTCATTCAGGAAATCTGTGATGTTGTAACATTGACAGGCTATCACAAATCCAGCAGTCTGTGACCAAAGTTGCTCTGCAGGAACATTGTGACCTAAGGTAGCTAGGCTGTTCCATCTGGAACTTCCTCCTCCCAGCCATGTACTACTCCCAAGGGTCCTGGGGTTGGAAAGCCATCTCTTACAGATTGCGCATGTCTTCCCCTGCTTCGAAGCCTACAAAACTGCCAGAATCCTCCTCCTAATCCTCCTCCCCCTCTCTCCTCCTGTGTGTTCTGTGACATAGGAATGATGGTGTCTGGAAAAAGTGGACCTTGAGAGCAAAGGAAGTCCTCTTCTTCCTCCTGCTGCTCTGCCTCCAGTGCCCTGTCCATAATGCCACACAGAGTCTGCTCCAGCAGGAACACAACAGGGATTGTGTCACTGATGCATGCACTGTCACGGCTCACCATCCTTGTGGCCTCCTCAAATGGTGACAGTACAGTGCATGCATCCTTAATGATCAGCCATTGGCGTGGGGAAAAAAAGCCGAGGTGGCCTGAGCCTGTTGTCATACCATACTCGCACAGGTACTCGTTGACAGCCCTCTGCTGCATGTATAGCCGCTGCAGCATTGCCAAAGTCGAGTTCCATGGATGGGCGAACGGTTTGGCCCAAGCATAAATTTGGGCCGAACTTCCGTTGTTCACCCGATCCCCGAATTTAGAACATTATGGGGTGTTCGGTGCGACGTTGGCACCGCCAAATGCCCCATAATGCATAGTGCGCAGACGGAGAGCACAGCTCCTCCATGGGAGGGCTGCTGCTGTCTGCGCTCGCTTTGTTTTGACAGTTTATTTATAGTGAAGGGTGGGGCCACCCGGTGACGTACAGGTGACCCCGTCCCTTCTGACGTCATGTGACATCAGAGGGGTGGGTCACTGAATTATGACATCGGGTGGCCCCGCCCTTCACTATAAATAAACTGTCAAAACAAAGCGAGCTCAATCGGCAGGAGCCCTCCCATGGAGGAGCTGTTGCGGCTTTTTTTTTTTTGGGTCAGTCACGCCCTGTGATTGACGATGGATTACAACGGGGGACACTTATTTTTTTTTTCTTTTTTAACCACTTCAATACCAGGCATTTAGAACACTTCCCGCCAAGACCAATTTTCAGCTTTCAATGCTGTTGCAATTTGAATGAGAATTTGCGCGGTCGTTCGACGTTGTACCCAAACAAACTTTTTATCATTTTGTTCCCACAAATAGATCTTTCTTTTGGTGGTATTTGATCACCCCTGCAGTTTTTATTTTTTTGCGCTATAAATAAAAAAAGACCGAAAATTTAAAAAAAATAAAAAATTTTTCTTTGTTTCTGTGACAAAACTTTGTATAAAGTACATTTTCTCCTTCACTGATGGCCACTGATGTGGCTACACTGATGGGCACTGATGAGGCTAGACTGACAGACACTGAGGAGGCAGTACAAAATGGCACTGATGAGGTGGCACTGATAAGGTGTACTGATGATGGGGCACATATGCAGCACTGATAGGCGGCACTGATAAGCAACACTGATGGGCACTGATACGTGACACTGATGGACACTCATAGACGGCACTGATAGGTGGCACTGGGCACTAATGGGCACTGATAGGTGGCACTGCTGGGCACTAACAGGTGGGCACTTTTAGGTGGCACAGGTGGGCACTTTTCGGTGGCACAGGTAGGCACTTTAAGGTGGCACAGGTGGGCACTGATAGGTGGCACAGGTGCTCACTGATAGGTGGCACTGGTGGGTACTGGTGCATACAGCACTGTTAGGTATGGCATTGGCAGGCATCATATATGGGCACAGTGCCATCCCTACAGTGCACTACAGTACAGGTCTGCAGACCTGAACAGAGGAAAAGCCGATAAACGGCTCTTCCTATTTACACTGTGATCAGCCGTGATTGGTCACGGCTGATCACATGGTAAAAGGCTTACACAGAAGCCCTTTACCTCGGTCCATAATGCGGTGGGTCAGACTGACCCACAGCACCACCGATCGCGGATTATCCTGAGGACGTCAATAAACGTCCAGTCAGGATAATGAACCACCCTCCCGGACGTCATTTGTTAATACGCCGGGCGGGGAGTGGTTAATAAAGGACTTGTCCCTAATTGTCTCCTGTGTTTTTTTTTTCATTTTTATTGTTTCACTTTAAACATTATTTAAATTACTGCTCCTGAAAAAAAGATCGATTTAAAAACTTTTTTTTGCATTGATACATGTCCCCCAGGACAGGACCCGGGCCCCCATACACTTTTCATGGCAATAAGTTGCATATAAGCCTTTAAAATGAGCACTTTTCATGTTTGGGTCCCATAGACTTTAATGGTGCTGGAATGTTCAGAAAAAATTTTTGTCTGTTTGCGTGTTCTGGTGCGAACCGAACCAGGGGGTGTTTAGCTCATCCCTACTGGTGGGCATGTCACAAATCAGGCGGTTTACGGGCAGGTGGAATTCTCGTTGAATTTCAGCCAACCCAGCACTGGCTGTGTATGACTGCCTGAAATGGCTACAGACTCTTCTGGCCAGCTTTAGCACATCTTCCAATCCTGGGTACGTATTTAGGAAATGCTGCACCACCAAATTGAGGACTTGTGCCAGGCATGGCACATGTGTCAACTTTCCCTATCTAAGGGCAGACAGGAGGTTTGAGCCATTATTGTACACCACCATTCCTGGCTCCAGCTGGCGTGGTGTGAACCACCTCTGGGCCTGCTCCAGTGTGGTTCCTGTCCCCATGACATACCAGCTGAAGAACTGCATGGCACCTTTTAGCCTGACTCATGGAATAGCCCTTTGGATGCTTAGGGGGTATCTGATGTTCATAGGACAATTCTGCAGAGGAGGGCATGGTGGTACAGCACATTGTGCAAATTCACAGAAGGGGGCAGAATCCACCAGGCTGACAGGCAGAAGTTGGAGAGCTAACAGCTTTCAAAAGCTTGCATTTTGAAGCTGGGCATGTGGGTGGCAGGGACTGTATTTTTTTTATGCTGCAGCAGATGGGTCAGAGAAATTTGCCAGCTACAGTCTTCAGCTGCTGGTGTGCTGCTGGCAGATGTGCTGCTAGGACCTGGGACACCCTGTGCTATTCCAACATCCCTGTCGGTGGAGGCTGCTGAGAGGTCATGCCTCGGTATAGCAGGGGCAGTCTGAAGTGGGTAAGGAGGAGGGACAGGTTTGTGCCACTTTTGTGTCGCTTGCCAACAGGCTGAGTGCTTGGACGTTACATGCCTTGTTAGGCATGTGGTACCCAAATGACTATTGTTTTTGCCACGTTTTATGTGCCTGAGACACAGTTTGCAGATAGCAACAGTGTGATCTGCTGCAGATGTGCTGAAAAAGGCTCAGAGAGCTGAGTTTTGGGAAGTGGGCCGGGAGATAACAGCTGCAGAATGTGATGGAATAGGGTGGCTGCTCTCTACTCTTTCTTGATGTTAGCCTCCTTGGGGATGTGCCACCTCACCTTCAGTTTCCTCCTCTGTTCTATCTGGCACCCAAGTCATATCAGTGACCTCCTCATTATCATCTCCATCTCCTCCATCTTCACCATCATCATTACCACTAGAGACAACTTGGCAATACGCTGCGGCTGGGGGAACATGAATGCCAATTTGTCTACCAATGTTCCCCCCTCTCTCTAGGTTAATTTTCCTGTCATCCTCAACCTCAGAACCAACATCTGAACACAGTAATGGCTGGGCATCAGCAAGTGGCTGACGCTGTGGTCAAATAGCTCAGCTGACTCCTCCATGGCTGATGTTGGAGCTATGGCAGGAATAGATGTGGGCAAGGAGGCAGGTTTATCCACTCTGGCAACTGCAGGGGACTGCACACTTGTCTCTGCTTGCGTGACAGAAGGTGAGGAGGATGAGGAAGGTTTAGTAAGCCAGTCCACCACCTTCTCTACATGCTGTGACTGGATAGCATGGGCAAACTCACTAAACAGAAGAAATTATGCCCTGCCTGAGGACTGACCACCACGTCCACCTTTGCCTGTGGACACATTTGTTGCTGGCCCCCTTATATTGCCATGGGAACGTCTGCATCTCCCTGTTGTCCTCCCAGACATTATTGGGGCGGTGCTTATTAGCAAATGTAAAGAAGAAGTGGAAATCTGTACATAGATGCACTTTAATCAATGTAAAGTGGTGTTTAGTGCACTTTAATTTGAGTACTCACACTACACAGACACACTATATACAATATACTGCAATATAACGCATCCAACGTACAGTGACGCACAGAACTATATGGCAGCAAACTTGCAGTAACGCAAAAAACTATATGGCGTTAACCTGGCAGTAACGCACACAAAACTATATGGCGTTAAACTGGCATTAACGCACACGGAACTATATGGCGTTAAGCTTGCAGTGATGCACAAAACTATATGGCGTTAAACTGGCAGTAACGCACAAAACTATATGGCGTTAACCTGGCAGTAACGGACACAAAACGATATGGCGTTAAACTGGCATTAACGCACATGGAACTATATGGCGTTAAACTTGCAGTGACGCACAAAACTATATGGCGTTAAACTGGCAGTAACACACACAAAACTATATGGCTTTAAATTTGCAGCAACGCACAAAACTATATGGCGTTAAACTGGCAGTAACACACACAGAACTATATGGCTTTAAACTTGTAGCAACGCACAAAACTATATGGTGTTAAACTGTCAGTAACGCACACAAAACTATAAGGCATTAAACTTGCAGTAACGCACACATAAGTAAATGGCGTTAAACTTGCAGTAATGCACAAAACTATATGGCGTTAAACTGGCAGTTACGCACACAGAATTATATGGCGTTGAATTGGCAGTAACACACACAGAACTATATGGCATTAAACGTGCAATACCACACACAAAACTATATGGAGTTAAACTTGCAGTAACACACACAGGACTATATGGCGTTAAAATGACAGTAACGCACACAGAAGTAAATGGTGTTAAACTTGCAAATGAACGCAATGAAATATATGGTGTTCAACCATCAGTACACTGATACTTTCTGAACTCAGGGCCATCTTTAAGGCAGAGAAAAAGGGGCAGCTGCCCTGGGCCCTGTCATTGTTGTGGGGCCCAAAGCAGCTGCCTCATACTTGCCAACTATCCTGGTTTCAATTTCCTTGTCCCTTTTTTAGTCCTCTGCCATGTCCCAATTTCTCAGTGTGAAGTGCTGCTACTAATGCTGCCCAGCTCTGCCCTATTGTTGTGTACAGATTACTCACCTGCAGACCCTGTGTTTAAATGTAAATAACCGGCATTGATATGTAAATAGCGGCAGCATTCATTTGTAAATAGTGACACCCAACGGCATTGATATGTAAATAAAGGCAGCATTCATATGTATATCATGCCCCCCTGAGGTCATATCCACCATCACCTAAACTGCCCACTGGGGAAAGGGGCATGCTTGAAAGTCCTGCCTATAACTGTGGTCATTAAGCTTAACATCAGCCTGTTCTGCAAAGGTAAGCACATTGCTGAGGGGGAGGGTATTGTGGGGTATGCAGAGGTAAGCAGAGAAGGAATTACAGTTTGGGGTGCATAGGTGATCAAGGAGGGGATGTATAGAGGTATGGAAGGTGGGTGCAAAGACGATCAGGTAGGAAGCAGGTAGAGTTAAAGGTTAAGGTTAGCAGGGGGTTTAGGATGCCGAGGTGTACTGAAAGGGTGGATAAAGATGTAGGTCGCTTATAGGGCAGCCCATTCATTTCAATGGCCTGCTCTATGCGCTAGAGATATGGAAGAAAGTCCCTAACCCTTTTTCAAAATCACATGGTGCCACAGCACATGTCAGCAGATGCGTGAGGGTGTCATTAACAATTGATGGCACTGCTGTGTATCTGCAAAAGAGCAGCATGTTTCTGTGGTGTCAGGAAAGCGATTTTGCGTTCCCGACACACACAAATGTCTCAATTACATTGGTGGTCAGTGTAAATCTTCTCATTACATTGGGGCTTGGTGTAGAATCCTTTAATTCACACTAGTTGCCAGTGTGAAGGTCCCCCTTACATTGGTGGTCAGTGTAAATCCCTCCTTACAATGGTGGTTACTGCGAATGCTACTATTACATTAGTAGTCAGTGTAAACACCTATTACATTGGTGGCCAGTGTTGAAACTCCCCTTTATATTGGTAGTCGGTAAAAAAAAAAAAATCAGCATTGCCATTGATCACACCCTACCCCCAGCACTGCCACTGATCCCAGGAGTTCTAGGATCCCTCTGAGTTTTCTGTCTATTGATGGGTCTGCTCACCTCCCCAGTCCATGGTGTAAAGGTATTGAGGATATGATGTGCTGTAACCTCTCGCAACCAATCAATGAGCAGTAATGATGTGCAGTAACCCCTACCAACCAATCAGTGAGCAGTATCGATGTACAGTAATCTCTAGCAACCAATCAACAAGCAGAAATCATGTGCTGTAGCCTCTAGCAACTAATCAGTGAGCCATAATGTGTGCTGAAAGCTCTAACAACCAGTCAGAAAGTGGTAATGATACAATGTAACCTCTGGCAACTAATCGCAATCACTGCCTGATCTGATTCAGTTAACTGGTTTTGAGTCTAGCTGCTATTTATTGTATGTCGCAGAGCAGGTGGAGAGTGAAATTGCATATGGGGGCGGGTGTGGGGGCCCAATAAAATGTTTGCCCAGGGTCCAATCAATATTAAAGATGGCCCTATCTGAACTGTCCCTACTCTAGTTATACACTAATGTAAAGATTAGTGACACGGTCTCACTACACTACACTGAAACTATCTGAGCTGTCCTTACTCTACATATACACTAATGTATGTATGAATGACACGGTCTCACTACACTACAGTGAAACTATCTGAGCTGTCCTTACTCTAGCTGCACGCTATGCAAAGCTGAATGATGGTCCTCCTCACTACACTCACACTATCCCTAGACTGACACTAAACTAATATTCTACACTGACAATTGAAGCACAATAGCACAGTATAGAACACTAACTAATAGCACTGAACAGAGCCCTGTTCTATCTCTCGTCACGCTGCAATCACACTGAAAATTGAAAGAATACTTTTATACTGTGGGGTGGGAATGAGCCATGATTGGATAAAGTCATGATGACAGTGTCCAATCAGGACTCTGACAGTGCTCTGTGCCATGATTGGCTGAAGCTTTCACTGCTTCAGTCAATCAGGGCTTGCAATGCATTGTTTAGCGCCGCAATGCATTATGGTCATGTCCCATTTGTTCGGCTGTTCTCCGAACGTCCGGACACAGAAAATTTGGCCTGAACTTATGTTCGGACCAAACCGTTCGCCCATCTCTAGTAATTAGCTTTATATAGAGAGGAGTGATCCTTGGTGAGAAACACTACTAAGTAAGGCAATTTATGGGGTTCCAATTGATATTGGAAGGATTGACAGAAGTTTTTGTAGTAAGAGGGAGGGCAAGGAGATATTTAGGACCTTGGAATTCACAGGGTTAACTTGCAAGCTGGAAAGCATACCAAATTGCGTGTGAAGGTCGTGTAGTGAGACAAGCAGGTTCGACACTGTGAGAATGACAAGATCCGTAAACAGGCTCAACTTGTAATGGTGTGAAGTGATCTGTATGCCAGTTACTTCTGGAGAATCATGGATGGCTTGTGCTCCATGAGCAGGGCAAATAAAGGGGGGGACAATGGGCATCCCCGTCTAGTTCCCTGGTTAAAAGAGAAGGGAGGGGATATTTCATATAGACTGTTGGGGAGTTATACAAACTGCATACACATTTAAGAAAATGTGGGCCAAAGCCCCATTTTCCAAATGGGTGGAACCAGAAAGGCCATGAAAGGCCTTTTTTACTACGAGCATGAGAGGTGTCTGTTGGCACTTGGAGCCCTCAACCAGGAGAGTGGGTTTACGTATATTATCTTTAGCTTGTCTAGTAGGCACAAAGCCAACTTGGTCTCAGGGGATAAGGCCGCTGATGCCTCGGTTGAGTCTGGTGCCAAAAATTTTAGCTAGAAGTTTAATGTCCATATTTAGGAGAAATATTGGTCGAAAGTTGGAGCACTAGGTATCGTTAGTATTGAATTTGGGGTTCATTGAGATGGATGCTTGGAGAAATTCCAGTCAGAAGGACTTATGGTGACTTGCAATGGTCGTTAACCACTTCCCGACCGCCGTATGCAGAATGACGGCCGGGAAGTGGTTCAGTTATCCTGACTGGGCGTCATATGACTTCCTCAGGATAATATGCCAGCGCGCGCCTGAGGAGGCGCGCATCGCAGCGATCGGTGGTGTGGGAGGTCAGTCTGACCCCCCGCATTACCGATCTCGGTAAAGCACTTCCATCTGAAGCACTTTACCATGTGATCAGCCGTGACCAATCATGGCTGGTCACAGTGTAACACAGGGAAGCCGTTTAACGGCTTTTCCTCGACTTGGGTCTGCAGACCTTAGTAGAGGAGAGCCGATCGGCTGCTCTCCTCACAGGGGTGGTTTGTGCTGATGGTTTATCAGCACAGCCCCCCCTAGGATCGCCACACTAGATCACCAGGGAGCCTACCCAGGGACCACCAGCAATGTGCCCACCCAGGACCACCAGGGAGCTGATCTGGACCACCAGGGAGACCACCCTAGACCATGTAAGGGGCACAGTGCCCAATATGGATGGCACTCAGTGCCACCTTCAGATGCCACCCTAGACCACCAGGGATTGGTCCCCTATCAGTGCATCTGCCAACCAGTGCCCCTATCAGTGCATACCAGTGCCACATATCAGTGAGCACCAGTGCCACCTACCAGTGCCCACCTATCAGTGCCCATCAGTGCCACATATCAGTGCCCAGTGCTGTCTATGAGTGCGAATCAGTGCCGTCTATGAGTGCCCATCAGTGCCGCTTATCAGTGTCTGTCAGTGCTGCATATCAGTGCTCATCATTGCTGCCTATAAGTGCCTCATCATCAGTGCCAATCAGTACTGCCTCATCAGTGCCCGTCAGTGTAGCCTCATCAGTGCCCATCAGTGATGGAGAAAATTTACTTATTTACAAAGTTTTGTGAAACAGAGAATTTTTTTTTTTTCAAAATTTTATTTGTAGCGCAAAAAAAATAAAAAACGCAGGGGTGATCAAATACCACCAAAAGAAAGCTCTATTTGTGGGAACAAAATGATAAAAATTTTTTGTTTGGGTACAACGTTGCATGCCCACGCAATTGTCATTCAAAGTGCAACAGCACTGAAAGCTGAAAATTGGTCTGGTAGGAAAGTGTTGTAAGTGCATAGTATTAAAGTGGTTAAAAGCAATGCACAATAGGACTGAAAGAATATCTGAAAAAAAACATTTGCAGTAGGAGGCAGAGAAGCCCTCCGACCCGGGTCTCTTGTGTGGTTTCAAAGACTTGACTTTAAGGACCTCTTCAACCGGAATAGGAGATTCAAGACTTTGATACCACAAATACAATACATGCAATAAGGAGATTTTAGAGAAGAAGGCATCTGTCGCTGTCTCTAAAAAAAAGTGTTTCCAGAGCCATAGAGCTCAGCCAAATGTTGCTTAAAAAGTTGAACTGTACTGGTGGGACAGCTATTGAATTAATGTCTATTCATTCTGAGGCAATAGGGCTTACAAGACATATTAGCATGTTGTAGTCTAGCAGCCAGTAAGGAATCGTGTTTGTTTGCTTTAATTACTTTTTTTTTTTTTTTTTTTAAGTTATCGACAGGGTGGTCATGTCAAGTTGAAAAATTCGTTGTAAACCGACTCGAGATACCGAGACCTTTGTGAAAAAAAATCTCTGTCGCTGTCTACGGAAGAAGAGATTTTAGAGGAATAACGTACATAACATAAACACCATAGTTTCAGAACTTAGAGGATAAGGCCAACTTCTCCAGGAATTTCAG
>BLSH010334420.1:171749-189093 GCA_018402905.1 Glandirana rugosa | reverse complement strand
TTGTCTGCGTCAATCTGTCCAATGCATTGTCCGGGGCCAGATTAAAATCGCCTAGAATGATCACATTGTCGGTTGCATAGGCCGCCACTTTACTAGTAATCTGGTTGAGCATGGTAGTCGAGGCCGGGGGCGGAAGGTATAAGCCCACCAGGACCCATACTAAGGAGTCTATCAAGGCATGGATAATCACATATCTACCTTCAGAGTCTAGTTCAAGATTTATCAAGTTAAACGGTAAAGATTTGCGTATCAGCACACTGACCCCTCTGGCAAAATTTGAATAGGTGGAGTGATAATGATGGGCAACCCAGGCTTTTTTGAGGCCTAGGGTCTTCCTTCCCAGCAAATGTGTCTCCTGAAGAACACATATATGGGGACTATATTTTTTAATGAATTGAAAAACCAGTGAGCGCTTGTCCGGAGAATTCAGGCCCCGGGTGTTCCAAGATAGTATATCAAGTGACATTAGTACTCTGCAAGAGTGGTCTGTAAGGATACGCTACCAAATCATAGGGCATCTGTGCCGGGCTCCCAACCCCAAAGGGGGGGAGAGCCCAGCCCAGGCGCACCCGGTCTACAGTTTCAGCACAGTCACAACCATAATAGCAGTGTAAGGTATAGAATACATTCTTAACAATACTCCAACATAAATTCCCATCCCCCCACCCCATCCCCCCCATCACAACCAGAGGAGATTTCAACTTCCCAAACCTTCCAGACATGTTGTCTAGCTAACTGGGGTTCATGAACAAGAGGTATGCCACCCCCCCGCAGAATAACCTCCCCTGCGGTGGTGTGTAGTGCCGAATAATATATCTGAGGGCTGTTTCTCCTGGCTGGCCAGGGGCTCGAAAACTTAGTAGTTACCAACTGTAAATCAACCTTCCCAGACAGTTTAGGCCGCATACAAACTAGGATCACCATTTTTGCCACCGAACACCATCAGTTATTAATGTGTGGGCGAAACGTATCTTGTGTCGACTTGGCATCTCCCCAGGATTCAGGCCCACCGCCTGCGCCGCTCCCGCCTGCAGCCACAATGCGACGGGATCCCCGTCCCCACCATGGAAGGGGAGAGAGAGAGGGAGGAGGGGAGTGAGAGAACGAAGGGGGGGGAGAAAAGCAGGAGAGGTAGGGTCCTATGGCCCGCTCAGCAGCGCCCCATGATGGGACGGCAATTCCTCTCCAACCCCCCTCCGTCAGTCCCCCAGCACGCAGGGTCCGTCCATCCCAGGCTGGCTAGGATCAAAGTCCACAGGCTCTCCCACCTCAGTCGACATCAACCACAATACTCTGGGCAATGGTCTCTCCGGCAGCAACCGTGCTCCCATTAAGTAATAAAACAAAAAGCGCTGCAGACCAAATAAGTCTGACTGGGATTAACTAAACATTTCAAGGCCTACTCCCTTGCTGCTCCAACCACGCCATCGCCTCTGAAGGGGAGGTGAAAAAATGGACCCGTTCTCCCTCCTGCACTCTCAGCCTTGCAGGGAACAGAGTGCTATACTTTATCCCCTTCTCTCGTAGTTTAGCTCGGATCTGATCAAATGATTTCCTTTGACGTTGAGTTTCTACCGTATAGTCTGGAAAAATAAGCAATTTGCCATTCTCAAATTTCAATTCACCTTGTGCTCTTGCTTCCCGAAGGATTGTGTCTCGGTCGCGGTAGTGTAACAACTTGAAAATAAATGTGCGGGGTGGCGTCCCCACCGGACCCCTCATTGACGGCATACGATGGGCTCATTCCACAGAAAAATGTGGAGAGAAGCGGGCCTTGGGGAGTAAGGTCGGGAGCAGGCGTTCGGTGAATGCGACCGGATCCGTTCCTTCCGCGCCTTCCGGGAGACCGACGATCCGAAGATTATTTCTTCGGTTCCGGTTTTCTGCATCTTCCGCTCTGGCTTCCAGATTTTTAACTTTGATCTTTAAGGCTTGCAGATCCGCTCGGTCTTCCCGCTGAACATCTTCCGTAGCCGATATCCTCCGCTCGGCCTCTGTGATCCGCTCCCTGAAGTGATCCATGTCTCTCCGGATTAGGCCTACCTCCGACTGCACCGTGTCCATCTTACTCGTGAGTGCCGCTTGGCAGGACACTATCGCTTGCATCAGGGTATCCAGCCTATCTTCCACCGACAGAGGCCCCGGCTGGGGGTCAGTCTGAGAGTCCATGTCTCTGCGGGGGGATATGGGAGATCGTGGTGCGGCCTTCTTCCCGCCGAGTCCGGATTCCACGCGTCTCTTCGGGCCCGGGTTTTTGGCACTCCTTCTCATCCCCCTCAGGCAGGGAGAGGATTCAGTAGATGGAGAGGACTGAATTGGGCTGAAATGGGTTGTAATTGCCCCAGGATAGTGTTAGGATCTAGTTCGGGACCAGGAGCTCCTCCACTACACGTCTGCTCTCCGCGCCATCTTGGACACGCCCCCTGCTTTAATTACTTTACATTTTTCAATATTAAACCTCATTTTCCATGTAGTTGCCCATCCTTCTATTTTATAGAGGTCTTCCTGTAAAGTTGTTATATCCTGCTCTGAAGTAATTACCCTGCTTAGTTTTGTGTCATCAGCAAACAATGAGATTGAACTATTTATTCCAACCTCTATATAATTTATGAAGAAATTTAAAAGAAATTGTCCCAGGACAGAGTCCTGGGGTACCTCAATTACAAATGCAAACTATTCATACGCTACATTCAGACTATATATACGGTATTTATCACCACCCTCAGGACGCATTCTTGTAACCAGTTTTCTATCTAGGTACATACAATATTGTCAATGCCAACAGACCTCAATTTGTAAATTAAGCGTTTTTGGGAACTGTATCAAATGCTTTTGCAAAATCTAGATGCACCATGTCCATAGGCCTTCCTCTATCTAGATTACAACTAAATTTCTCAAATGTTAACAGATTGCTTTGGCAAGAATGATCTTTCATAAATCCATGTTGGTTACTACTATTAATACTGTTTTTGTCAGTAAATTCTTGGATCTGGTTCCTTACAATCCCCTCCAATCCTTTACACCTGACGGGTCTGTAGTTCCCAGGTATATACTTTGGCCCTTTTCTGAATATTGGTACCATGTTACCTTTTCACCAATCAGCTGGTGCCATTCCAGTCAGTAAGCTGTCTTAAAAAAATGAATTAGGAATAATGATCTGCCTATAACATGGCTAAGAATATTGAGGACTCTTGGGTTTAAGCCATCCAGTCCTGGTGATTTTTTTAGATGAAACTTTTCAAGTCTTTTTTGAACACTGGTTTCTTTTTCACAATATATGTATACAATTTTGTCTTTTTACTATCAACATATTTAAAAAACTTTGGGTTTCTGTTTTCCTCCGCTATGTCTCTCGTGGTCTGTTTTAGCTGCCTTGATCACGCTCTTACATATCTTGTTGCATTTTTTGTAATGTTGGAATGCCGACGATGAGCCCTAGGCCTTATATTTTTTAAGAAAAGTTTTTTACCATTGATACTGCATGTCTTTTTACAGTAGAATTTAGCCACCCAGGTTTACCTTTAGTTCTTTTATATTTGTTGCCCATTGAAATGCACTGGCTTATACCATTATTTCATATGTCCTTAAAGCACTCCCATTTTTTCTCAGTGTTCACCATTTCTAGAATGTAATCCCATTTAATGCCATGTTGTGTGGAGCACAGTTTAGCAAAGTTGGCTCTTTTAAAGTCTAGAGCTGTTGTACTACCTTTGTGGTTCCTTTTATTATGATATATGTTGAAAATAATTACTCTGTGATCCATATTTCCTGAGTTATATCTTACTTCCACATCTGAAATCTGATCTGTGTTATTTGTAATTCTAGATCTAGCAGAGCAAAACCTCACTGGTAATAAATAGAAAGCAGGCTAGGATGTGTTTCTGAAACTGCACAACATTTTGGTTTTCATTGATCCCAACATAGTGCTTTTTAAATGACTTTTTGAACTTTGGTAACATTTTCTTAAAACATCAACCCCCTGTACCCAAGTCTGCTACTTATGAAGATCCTCACTGTGGGGCTATGCAGTCAGCCAGATAGCCCCACAGGTTAAAAATAAAACTCAAGGTACCTCTGATGCTCAAACCGCTACCTCCACTGCCGCCATATTGGCAGCAATAGAAAACAGTACATATACACTTATGGGGAGAATAGACTCCCTAGCTATAGAATATGGTCTCATGAGGCAAGATCTTGATAAGGTTCGGGGCAGGGTCACTGAGGCAGAATCCTGTATTGCAGAGGTGGAGGATACCGCCACTACTACTTCACAACAGGTTGTGGAATTACAGCGGACAGTTAAGATATGAATGACTAGGGCTGAGGATGCCGAAAACAGAATGAGACAAAATAATGTGCATGTGGTGGGTCTTCCAGAGGGCCGTGATCCCAATGGGTTTGCAGAGACTCTTTTTAAAAACTTACTAACACAGCAGAAAGCCTCCAGGGCATAGTGGAACATGCGCACAGGTCCTAGACAACAGGGGGCAGCACCGAGAACATTTTTGGTTAGGTTTTTGAATTATCGGGACAGATACCTGATTCTGGCTGAATCAAGGAAAAAAACGCAACTCCAGTTTGAGAACGCTATTTTACATCTTTTTCCAGATTTCTCCATGGAAGTGCAGAAGCGTTGTCGATCATTTGTAGATGTTAAGAAAAGACTGAGGGATAAGGGGATCAAATATGGAATGATGTATCCCAGCAAACTACGGGTGGAACATAGGGGGTCTGTGAAATTTTTTGAAGTCCCACTGGATGTTTCAAATTGGTTGGATACTCTGGACTGATCAGATTTTTTCTTTTTTTTTTGCTTTCCCGTCATCTCCGCCGCTTACCGGACCCGCCGGCGGAGATGATCGGATCCGTCCCCGTCACGCGCAGAAGCAAACACATACGTAAGTCCCGCCCGCATATGAAAGTGGTGTTCAAACCACACATGTGAGGTATCGCCGCGATCGTTAGAGTGGGAGCAATACATCTAGCACTAGACCTCCTCTGTAACTCAAAACTGCTAACCTGTAGAATTTTTTAAACGTCGCCAATGGAGATTTTTTAGTTGCAAAGTTTGTCGCCATTCCGCGAGCGGACGCAATTTTGAAGCATGACATGTTGGGTATCATTTTACTCGGCGTAACATTATCTTTCACAATATGGAAAAAAATTGGCCTAACTTTACTGTTTTCTTATTTTTTAACTCAAAAAACTGAATTTTTAAAAAAAAAAATCCCACTTGGAAGACCGCTGTGCAAATACGGTGTGACATAAAGTTTTGCAATGACCGCTATTTTATTCTTTAGGGTGTTAGAAAAAAAATATATATATATATATATATATATATATAATGTTTGGGGGTTCTAAGTAATTTTATAGCAAAAAAAATGTTTTTAACTTGTAAACACCAAACCCCAAAAACAGGCTCGTTATTGAAGTGGTTAATATTGCTTCTCAAGGTCTATTTACACCGCCTTACTTTGGTAAACGCGTATATACCCGCTCATTTTTCTGGGAAAATTCTATTTGAGATATTGGAAAAGCAGGTGCCATATGCCCCATTCAAGTTGCTCATGGCGGGGTACTTTAATAATATTTTGGACTATGAACTGGATACGTCAAACACAAAAAGAACCCCCAACATGGAGTTGCTGCATTGGGCAGAGGCGGCAGGTCTTACAGAAGTATGGAGATGGAGACACCTGAAAGAGAAGTGTTTCTCCTACCTGTCTCCTGTATTTGCATACTCCTCCAGAATTGATTTGGCGTTTGCTAATGGCGCCTTATCCTTGGTGGCAAAAATGGTGTATCTGCCGGGAGGATTGTCGGATCATACCCCAATGCAGGTTGAACTGCTACTGGGGGTGCAGGAGACTAGGAGAGTTTGGCGGTTGTCCTCTAGATAGGTGAGTGAGCCCTCCATGGAGGAAGTGGTTCAAACACACATCGACCTATATTGGGAAATCAATGAAGGTTCAGTGACACCACAAATAGAATGGGATGCCTTCAAATCAACCAAAAGGGATGTACATTTCAGCTATTAAAACATTTCGTAAGAAATACAATAGTGTAGCGACTGATCTATATGAAAAAGAGCAGGAGTGCGCAAGAAAACATGCGGAGGTAGCTACTCCAGACACGCTAAGACAATGACAATTCGCTAGGAGGAATGTATATCTCCACTATCACGAGTTGGCAGTCAACCAGCTGCATCAGGATGCAACACGCGTTTTTGAGGTGGGGGAAAAAAATGGGAAATAGTTATCTACGCAGACCGCAGTAGAGAACTCTCCGACAGTGGTCCAGAGTATCAATTCCTCATCTGGAGCAGAATTGGTGGATAGAGGGGATATTTTACAGACCTTTGTAACATATTATAAAGAGCTGTATTCACCAACACCTCCCTACGAAGAGGGGGAATTGAGGGAGATTCTATTGGCGCTTAATTTGCCGGTACTGTCGGAAGACCAAAAAAAGATCTTAGACCTGCCCATTAAGGAAGAGGAAGTCTCAACTGCAATGAGATATTTTCCTGGTGGTAAGGCCCCTGGACCAGATGGCATACCAGCTGAATGGTACCAGAGATACTTACAGACAATTGTCCCTAGATTAGTGCAACTGTATGAGGATAACCATTAGAGGGGAAGTCTTCCTTCCTCATTCCATGAGGCCTATATGGTGCTTATTGCCAAAAAGGATAAGGATCCATTTCAATGTGCATCATATAGGCCTATATCATTGTTAAATATGGATTGCAAAATCCTGGCGAAAGAATTAGCGGCTAGGTTAAGGCAAACTAAAAAACAAAAAAACAAAACTATGGAGCTCATTGTCTCCCCAGACCAGACCGGCTTTATGCCAAAAAAGGCTACAGATATTAATTTACGCAGGATTTTCACACATTTACAATTGGGGTTGGGTGTCTCTAGTGGAGGGATTCTGGTCTTTCTAGATCTAGAGAAAGCCTTTGATTCCATCGATTGTAGATACATGGCGATAGTGCTTGAGCTGTATGGCTTTGGTCACTATTTTAGGAAGTGGATAGACCTGCTGTATAAATCACCAACTGCAGCTATTAAATTAAATTAGATGATTTCTGAACCATTTGGTATTGGAAAGGGTGCTCGTCAGGGCTGTCCCCCATCACTGGGCATATTGCCCTGGTGATTGAGCCTATGGCTGCCACCTTGCGTATGTCGCCAGAGGTACAGGGGATAGAGGTGGACAGTCTTACTGAGAAGACAGCATTGTATGCAGACTCTGATGCTTCCTTGATGGCTGCTCTGGGTATCTTAAATAAATGTTCGACCTATTCAGGGCTTAAAGTCAACTGGGGTAAATCCCAAATTGAAAGCACCAAATCAATTATGTATTGTTCCCGCTGGCTGTCCCTTGCAGAGGGTGGATAAGATAAAATACCTGTATCTGCATATCTCTAATACCGTGGCTGACTTTATAGCCCTGAATGCCCCCCCCTCCCCGCTAGTAGTACAATTGAAACATAGGCTACAGACATGGCAAAAGTTTCCCATATCACTTGTAGGTAGGGTAAATTTAGTAAAGATGAAGGTCTTACCACAGTTTCTGTACGTGTTGAGAAACTAACCTGTCTGGATCCCGAGACATATATTTAGAAGCATTGATAGGCTGGAGTTGTCTTTTCTGTGGCAGGGCCGTCAACTGAGGATTAAACTGGAGGTACTGAAACTGCCATGGAGAAAGGGGGGACTGTCCGTCCCTGATTTCTACAGGTACTTTTTGGCAGGCCAACTAGTGGTGGCTCATAGATGGCTTAGGCTAGGGAGGACAACGCTGACACTTCTTTAGAGGTGGTAGTAGCTGGTTCTCGCAGGTCATTGGCACATCTATTTCTTTGTGGGAAGGTTTCCCACCCAGTCACGTAGTCCATGCGAGTGGTTACTCGGGCATGGGCGATGGTCAACAAGGCAGAGAGCGAGGTGGGGGTCTCCCCATATATCCCCTCTGTGGGGAAACTCTAATTTGCCGCAGTTTGAATGGTACCAGGACCCAATTGTCTGGATAAAATACGGTATAAAGACAATAAGTAGAGGGTGGAATGTTAATGTCATTTGAAGTCTTGAAGGCAAAGTTTAAACTGCCTAATACCCACCTATTCTGGTACCTGCAACTTAGACATGCATATGAGACTCAATATGGAAGAATAAACTTAAGGTTCGGATAAGTGAAATAGAATCCTTACTCAGAGAAGAGGACCTAAACAAAGCTTTATCTAGGATTTATAAACAAATAAGTATGGATGGGGTCAACTCTTAGCAGGCTGTAGAGCAGGGTGGGAGGCAGTGTACCCGCAAATGGAGAGGGGAAACTGGGAAGCTATGTGGGACATTAATTTTACTAGATTGGTGTCAGTTAGGGAACATCTTCTACAGTTTAAATTTTTGCATTATATGTATTGCACGCCAGCAAGACTGGCCAGGATGTTTTCTACACAGTCATCCCGATGCTGGTGGTGCAATCTCCCAGATGCAGATTTTTTCCATATCTTCTGGAGCTGTAGGTTTATACAAGAATTCTGGAGAGGGGTTACGGAGTGCATAAGAGAAATTCCAGGTGCTCATGTTCAAGGCTCAGTGGAAGTGTGCGTGTCGGGATTGGTAGATACATCAGATGTAAGGAGTGCTACCCATATACTCGTGACAATCTTACTTTTCTATACTAGGAAAGCGATTGTGCTCTCCTGGAGGAAAAGCATACCTCCGAAGGTCTCAACGTGGAAGGTTATTGTGAATAGGATTAATCCTATGTATAGGGCCACGTATGTTATTAGGGGTATACCATCTAAATTCAATATGGTGTGGGGTAGTTGGGTCAACAGCATCCACACAGTCTCAGATTGATAATTGATAAGAGTTAAAGTTTGGAATGACAAAAATGATGACAATCCAGGAATTCAGGAACGAGTGGGGGGGGGGGGGGGAATTTGTGCTGGGGAAAATATATATATATATATATATATTTTTTTTTTTACCTCTCTTTTTCCCTCTATAAGTACTTCGGGTAGGGGAGGGGAGTTATGGAGAATTAGAGTGACGCCCAGAGTGTAATGTCAAATGTATGTAGTCTTGTTAATGTATTGTTGGTTGACAAAAAAAAAAAATGGAAAACTTTAATAAAGAGAAATTAAAAAAAAAACTTTTCAAGTCTTTTTAACACTGGTTTCTTTTTCACAATATATGTATACAATTTTGTCTTTTTACGATCAACATATTTTAAAAAAATGTATCTTGTGGTCTGTCTCCTCCACTATGTCTCTTGTGGTCTGTTTTAGCTGCCTTGATCACGCTCTTGCATATCTTGTTGCATTTTTTGTAATGTTGGAATGCTGACCATGAGCCCTAGGCCTTATATTTTTTAAGAAAAGTTTTTTTACCATTGATACTGCATGTCTTTTTACAGTAGAATTTAGCCACCCGGGTTTACCTTTAGTTCTTTTATATTTGTTGCCCATTTGAATGCCCTGGCTAATACCATTATTTCATATGTCCTTAAAGCACTCCCATTTTTTCTCAGTGTTCACCATTTCTAGAATGTAATCCCATGTTGTGTGGAGCGCAGTTTAGCAAAGTTTTAAAGTGTAGAGCTGTTGTACTACCTTTGTTTTTCCTTTTATTATGATATATGTTGAAAATAATTACTCTGTGAACCATATTTCCTGAGTTATATCTTACTTCCACATCTGAAATCTGATCTGTGTTATTTGTAATTCTAGATCTAGCAGAGCAAAACCTCAATGGTAATAAATAGAAAGAAATAGGATGTGTTTCTGAAACTGCACAATATTTTGATTTTCATAGATCCCAGCATAGTGCTTTTTAAATGACTTTTTGAGCTTTGGTAAAGTTTTCTTAAAACATCACCCCCTTGTACCCAAGTCTGCCACTTATGAAGATCGTCACTGTGGGGCCTATTGTTGAGGGTCTATTGTGCATGCATGGTTCTACCAGAATATTTTCCATGGTGAGACTGGGGGGTCTAATTGGGCAACATTTTAAGCATTAAGTGTAAATGTATTCTTTAAAAATGTGTGTGTATCATATAATATTACTTTGAGAAGTCTTTGCCTTTCACACAAAGAAATGTAATTTCAGATGCTCCCTGGTTATATGCTCACACTGCATGCAATAGAAATGTGGTAGAATAAGCAACATTACATCCAGAAACTGTCAATGAATGCCAAATACAACTGAACGATAGAGGAAACAAATTCACAACTAGGCACTAGAGGCAATATAGACATAATTAATGTTCTGTCATAATGATCAATGAGTGAAGTAGCAGGATAATAGGCAAATACTTATGTTAGAAAAACACACAGACTGTTTTTGAGGAACGGGTCTGCTTATGCCCCAATATCTCTGATGATATCAATGGAACAGTCATTATTACGAATGCTAAAAATCAAACAGAATGCTCAAAGTCATACCCACTTGTGGACTTACCTAAAAAAAAAAAATCACAAAGCTTAGAAGACATAAAAAATGAACTTAAGTTTGATAAAGAGCAGCGTGAAAAGTATTCTAATGGTAACATTTCTGCTTGTGATGTCAACCAATCAGAACCAGTGTTACATCTTTAAACCAAGATACAAAAATGACAGTTGGACCCTGATAGGTTGTTTTGGCAAAAAATATTCTGCATACTTTATAATTTTTTTGCACTATTAAAAAAAAAACGATTGTGTTCTTTAGATATAAATGTCAATGCGATCAAAACAAAGCAAACGATGTTATCAAATATAGTTCATGTTTAAAAAAAAATAAATTGTATATACAGTATAAATATACATGGGGCAAGCCATATTTGCTTGTTCCATATGTGGGTTTCGTTCAAAGCTTAGTGATAATTCACAATTGTAATACGTTGATACTTTTCTCTACAAAAAGCAGACTCTTTATAAAGATAAAGCTGAACCTATCTGTACGTTTCTAATGGTGGTTTCTAGTGAGTGTCTATATAATAAATTCAATGCAAAATGTAATGGATAATGGAATAAGTCCACTAGAGAAAATTCAGGATCACTTTTGAATATTGTATATGTGGATTAACAATGTTTCTAACTTTGGTATTACCCCTTCTTGGAAGATCCTTGTTGCATTCATTTGAGATGCACTTTCTGCTTCTTGTTAAAGATTCTTTGATTTTTCAATCCAGCCTTGCATTGAACGGGTTGCTAAAAAAATTGTCACACCCTGATGGAGATTTCTTAGAAGGCACCAAGTCCCTGGTGAGGCCGCACCTGGAGTATGCCGTCCAGTTCTGGGCACCGGTCCTCAAGAAGGACGTCCTGGTATTGGAAAGGGTTCAGAGAAGGGCAACAAAGCTAGTTAAGGGATTAGAGGACCTAAGTTATGAGGAAAGATTACAAGCACTGAACTTATTCTCTCTGGAGAAAAGACGCTTGAGAGGGGATGATTTCAATGTACAAATACTGTACTGGTGACCCCACTATAGGGGCAATACTATTCAGCGCAAGGGAAAACAAGAAGACACGCGGCCATTCACTGAGAATGAAAGAAAGGCGTTTTAACCTTAAGATGCGTAGGAGATTCTTTAGGGTAAGAGCAGTGCGAATGTGGAATTCTCTTCCAGAAACAGTGGTTTCTGCTGGTAGTATAGAAAATTTAAAAAAACTACTAGATGCACACCTAAGGGACCACAACATTGGGGGATATACAACGTATTACTGACATAAAAAAAAAAAAAAACACACACATGGGTTGGACCTGATGGACTTGTGTCTTTTTCCAGCCTCACTGACTATGTAACTATGTAACCACTTTTTGCATAAAATTCATATGGAAACATACCATATAACAAATGTTGTACACTGCTGACTATATAAGTTTCTTAGATAAAAATTGTTTACATGCTTTTACATTATTACATTGCCAATGATGTCTCTGCTTTATTTTGAAGAAATACAGGATCATAGCTGAAGGCTGTTTTTAAAAGGTATACCTATTTGGTTTTGCCTTTTATAATCAGAAGGTATAAATGAGTTTATAGAAAACAGCTGGTTGGGTTTGTTCCTTAGATATTTTTTTAGTAATACTGCATTTTCTGTTTCTTATTATTTATAGTGTTATTGATTTTCCTTGGCAGCCCACTTAAAACAGTTCCAAAACAATACAGCGGTGACTGAATCTCTCAACCTATCTATTCAGTCATTAGGCAGGAAGACTAATGCCACAATAAGCATTTAGAGAGAACATTTACAAATCTCTATATGAAAAATATAGCCAAAAAAATATGGAACACAACATAGATGTGAAATGTTTGTAAAAAAATATTTTTACATAAATGTTACTAAAATAATTCAGAATGCATACTTACTAAACCATAATAAAGTTCTCCAAAAAAGAAAAAAACTAGGACTGTAGCACAAACTTCCCAGAAGTTCAGAGAAGGTCCCCATTCTGTCATTGGTTCAATAGAAAGTTTTGAAACCACAAATTCTTATTTAAAAAAATTCAGTTTCTCTGCAAACAAAATTTAAAGTGGATGTAAACCTGATTCATGGAATTTATTGCCACTATTTAAATTTTAACATTACAGTAGATAAAAATATCACCCCCTGTGTTGGTTTAATAATGGTGGCCAGGTTTTATAACCTTTCTTAGCATGGTTTTAATAATATATCTCACAAAAGTGAGTACACCCCTTACATTTTTGTAAATATTTTATTATATCTTTTCATGTGACAACACTGAAGAAATGACACTTTGCTACAATGTAAAGTAGTGAGTGATAAAAAATAAAAGGGTATGTGCGCACAGTTTTTATCAGCCCAGTCACTGTGTCCAAGGGATGGAATACGGACAGTTTTTTTAAAAGATGAGGAAAAAACTTTACTATCACTTCACATAGTCTGAGGAGTGGGTAGTAGAATAAGTTTTTTTCTGCAGGTTTATGGAGGAAACTCTGGGGAGAAGGCAGCCAATCCTGAGAAGCTGAACCGGGCTTCATGAAGCTAGAAAAACAAAGAGAGAGAAAGGAGGCGCCTCCTTTCTCTCTCTTTGTTAAAGTAGTGAGTGCACAGCTTGTATAACAGTGTAAATTTGCTGTCCCCTCAAAATAACTCAACACACAGCCATTAAGGACTAAACCTCTGACAACAAAAGTGAGTACAACCCTAAGTAAAAATGTCCAAATTGGGCCCAATTAGCCATTTTTCCTCCCCGGTGTCATGTGACTCGTTAGTATTACAAGGTCTCAGGTGTGAATGGGGAGCAGGTGTGTTAAATTTGGTGTTATCGCTCTCACACTCTCATACTGGTCACTGGAAGTTCAACGTGGCACCTCATGGCAAAGAACTCCTCTGAGGATCTGAAAAAAAGAATTGTTGCTCTACATAAAGATGGCCTAGGCTATAAGAAGATTGGCAAGACCCTGAAACTGAGCTGCAGCATGGTGGCCAAGTCCATACAGCGGTTTAACAGGACAGGTTACAATTAGAACAGGCCTCGCCATGGTCGACAAAAGAAGTTGAGTGCACATACTCAGCGTCATATCCAGAGGTTGTCTTTGGGGAAATAGACGTATGAGTGCTGCCAGCATTGCTGCAGAGGTTAAAAGGGTGGGGGGTCAGCCTGTTAGTGCTCAGACCATACGCCGCACACTGCATCAAATTGGTCTGCATGGCTGTCGTCCCAGAAGGAAGCCTCTTCTAAAGATGATGCACAAGAAAGCTCGCAAACAGTTTGCTGATGACAAGCAGACTAAGGACATGGATTACTGGAGCCATGTCCTGTGGTCTGATGAGACCAAGATAAACTTATTTGGTTCAGATGGTGTCAAGCATGTGTGGCAGCAACCAGGTGAGGAGTACAAATACAAGTGTGTCTTGCCTACAGTCAAGCATGTTGTTGGTAGAGTCATGGTCTGGGGCTGCCGGCACTGGGGAGCTACAATTCTTTGAGGGAACCATGAATGCCAAAATGTATTGTGACACACTGAAGCAGAGCATGATCCCCTCCCTTCGGAGACTGGGCATAAGGGCAGTATTCCAACATGATAACTACCCCAAACACACCTCAAAGATGACCACTGCCTTGCTAAAGAAGCTGAGGGTAAAGGTGATGGACTGGCCAAGCATGACTCCAGACCTAAAACCTATTGAGCATCTGTGGGACATCCTCAAATGGAAGGTGGAGGAGCGCAAGGTCTCTAACATCCACCAGCTCCATGATGTTTTCATGGAGGAGTGGAGGAGGACTCCAGTGGCAACCTGCGAAGCTCTGGTGAACTCCATGCCCAAGAGGGTTAAATCAGTGCTGGAAAATAATGGTGGCCACACAAAATATTGACACTTTGGGCCCAATTTGGACATTTTCACTTAGGGGCATACTCAGTTTTGTTGCCAGTGGTTTAGACATTAACGGCTGTGTGTTGAGTTATTTTGAGGGGACAGCAAATTGACACTGTTATACAAGCTGTACACTCACTACTTTACATTGTAGCAAAGTGTAATTTCTTCAGCATTGTCACATAAAAAGATATAATAAAACATTTACAAAAATGTGAGGGGTGTAATCACTTTTGTGAGATACTGTATATGTTTTTATATAGTTATATAGATATGGAGACTACATCAAAACGGCGGCCGTTTGTTTACATATGGTTTTTAATGTATGCTTTTGATTATATTTAGGTGTTATCATTGAGATACAATCAGGGCTATCTGCAGATGTTGCTATAATCAAATTAGTGCAATATTAGTAGGCAATGGGCTGTTTGTAGAATAGCTGTATGTCAGCCTATGTGATCTCCGGGAAAATGGCCACCGCTATATAGATATGGAGACTACAATAAAATGGCGGCCATTTGTTTATAAAGTTCTAGCGTCCATAGACCTGCCAGATCTACCTGTATAAGTTATGAGGCGTAACAAAAGTGGTAGGAGGGACCGGCACGGTCGATGGACGCATTCGTTTACACAGCAGTGTGAAGGAGGTTATCACTGACCTGAAGGGAGCTGCAGACCCACAGGAGAGGTGATATCACTGGAGCATTTATCCTGTATGAGGCGTGTTTTTATCTTTATACATGTGAGTGTTACATTGGCTTTGATTATATATTAAAGTGTTTCAAATTGGTTAAGCACTATGTCTAGTGTTATTGCTTCCCTATATGTCACCCACGGAGTTTGAAGGAGCTATCAGCTGAACAGTGGATGTGACTGCGGTGTCCATAGTAAAGAGCAGTGGGGATGAGCAGTTACTATCTGAGCTGCATCTGAGAGGTTGCATACTACAGGCGTGTTTTGCACGCCCATAAGGTGAGGGCACATCTGGTGGAGGTGTTCTATAGCACGAAGTGAAGGTGGTGGATTGAAGAATTTATAGTTTATTTCTTGACTTTTGGAGCACTTTGGAATTTTTTTGATATCATGAGCACAAGGACACTTTATCAGACTTTTTTTCACTATATTGAATTATTACATTATTGCACTACTGTGGGACTATAATACAATGAGAGTGTCATCAATATTAGTGGCACTCATAGGATAATTTATGCACAGGAGCATTTTGTTATATTGCTTACAGGCGCTAATTTGCTCAAACTTAGAGGATTTTTGCACATGAATTGTATATGAATGTATAGTTATCAGTAAGTAGACAGTGATCTTTTTTACGCTTTGTCCACGTTAGGGGATGTGAGGCGTGCCGGCAGCTAAATAGGTGTATTTTATAGCAGCTCACAAGGTTTTTAACAAAATGAAATTTGAGCTGGCCACATATATCTGCAGAGCTTTCTTATCTCTCTTCAAAGCCCTGTGTCCCGTAGCTCTGTTTTGCACCGTTCCTCTATCAGCCTGATAACTTTTGACAAGCTCTCCGAGCCCCGGGATAGAAGTGTGTGTCGGAGGAGGTTGCTATGAGATAGATTAGCAGGCTTGCTAAGCTATACACAGGCAGCCTCTGCGTGTGTGGGAAGGGGTTGTGTGCCTTTCCTCCAATCAGCTGTCTCACAGTGTCTATCAATGATCCCCTCCTGGAGGGGAAATAGGAAGAGAAAATTCTAAAAGAATGTGCAATTTCTAAACAGTATATAAATGTGAAGACAGCAGATTTACATGTAAAACTTATATAGGGAGACTTGTTTCATCCCTGTATATCATCTGAGGCTGTTCACTTCGCTGGGTATATGTGAGGTTTTACATCCATTTACAATATTAAATGCCCTTTGAAAGAGCTATAACACCGGCTCCATCAGACATTTTATAGTATTGATTGAAACAGGATCTTAGAATGGAGGTCTGGTGGACAATCGAAAGGTCCACCCCTCTGTTCATAGATCCTGTTTCAATCATAGAAGCTTTAATTATGGCTTCTATGAATGAGTGATGGGGTGGGTCAGCTGGATGGATACACTCTTATGATGAGTGCCTGTGACAGCTCCTCAGTTCTATTAACCTCCACTGCCCTGGAAAATTACAGCTTCAGAAAGGAAGGGGGTCATCAGAGCAGGAAGATTACTTCTGAACTAGAAGACAGAAACACAATGGACAAACTCAAGGTAAGTAATGTTCCTTGTGCTTATTTTGTATTTTTTTTTTTTTGTAGGTAAACTTAGACTTTAAAACTACATGCACATGGTAATGCTATAATGAGATTTTGGCGATTGAGTTTCCAAATACTTAAAAAATCTGACAGGAGTTTTGAAAAGAATAGTGTACAGAAAAAGTGTCACCAGGTGCTGTGGATTTAACCCAAAATTTAAATATTTGGCTGTAACATATTTGTTAAAAGGGGGCCTGGAGAGTGGTACAGGGATGAGTGTCTGCAGGCAACAGTGATGCCTGGTTGAGGTTCCTTGCAGGTTTGGGGCTGTATTTCCGCACATGGAGCTGGGGATTTGGTCACAATTAATTGTCTCTCTAATGCTGAAAATTCAAGGAAGATACTTATTCATCATGGAATACCATCAGGAGGTGACCCAAATTAATTCTGCAGGAGGACAATGAGCCCAAACATATAGCCAACAGCATAACAAATCTTCAGTAAAAAGAAAAACAAGGAGTTCCAGAAGATATGGTATGACCCAAACACAGCCTTGATCTCAATGGCCCTGAGATTACATTAAGAGACAGAAACAACTGAGAACTGTAGTTAGTTCTCCTAGATGTTTGGAACAACCTACCTGCAAAGTTCCTTATAAAACTCTGTGTAAGTCTGCCTTGGAGAATTGAGGATGTTTTAGAGGCAACGGGTGAACACACCAAAACTACTAATTTTTCGATTTTTTTTTTTTTTTTTTTTTCAGTTTGTTTATAAACCACACAAGTGGGCAACGGAGATTTTGTAGG
>BLSH010334420.1:116616-128773 GCA_018402905.1 Glandirana rugosa | reverse complement strand
AAAAAATGTTTTTTTATATATTTTTTTGGATTTGTATTTTAGCAAAAAGTAAGAAAAATTTTTTTTTGCAAAATTGACGCTCTTTTTTTGTTTATAGCGGCAATCAGAAATGGCGCAGAGGGGATCAAATACCACCAAAAGAAATCTCTATTTGTGAGAAAAAAAAGGAAGCAAATTTTGTTTGGGTACAATGTCGCACGACCGCGCAATTGTCAGTTAAAGAGATGCAGTGCCGAATCGCAAAAAGTGCTCCGGTCCTAAAGTGTGAAATCCTTCCAGGGCTGAAGTGGTTAAGTTTTTTTATAAATTAAAAAATAACAAAATATGGAAGAGTAAGCAAGTAAAAATATGAATGTAACCTCAAATATAACATTCAGGTACATATTAAATTAAATTACTCAAAATGTGTATTTGCTGAAAAGAAAAAGTGTTACGATTCTTGTTTTTCTCGGTTTGATTATGGCTTAGGACTTAGTTGCACTGTGCTCTATGCCCAAAGTTCCAAACTAGTTTAAACTAACCTTTAGAAAATGTGATTTGTTGCGCTGAGCAAGTTAATAATAATGCTCTTAACAAGATAAAATGCTAACATAATAAAAACATAAGATGCAGCCGAAATGTATTTTATTCCCTGCCAGGGGGAAAATAAGTCTTTTCCACCAATTAAGGTTATAACCATAGAGCTGTGAGCACCACAGGAATTTCTGCTCATGCACATTACAAACCAGGATGCTATATTAAGCCAGTCCCATGCAGATTTTTCCAGCATGTTCAGACAGTTAGGGCTTCACCAATTAATCACACATAATATTTAAAATGAAAAGCAAGCACTTACAAAACTGCAGAGGAAGATGTTTTAATACTCTCAGATTAAAGTTACACTAAAAGAAAACAAATGGACAAAAGGATTGTTCATTCTTGCATGCTCTATAAGGCCTCTTTCACACTGGGGCGGACGGGTGGCAGCGATAAATCGCTGCTAGTTTCAGCGGCGATTTAAGCAGTTATAGCAGCGCTATGGGGTCGCTATGCAGGAGAGCGTGGTGCTTTTAACCCCCCCCACAAGGGGTTAAAAATGCCGATGCGCTGCACTTTCGAGGCGGTGTGCAGGTGCTTCGGAAGCGCTTGTCATTGATTTCAATGGCAGGGGCAGTTGATGAGCGATGTACACACCGCTCACCGCTCCGCCCCAAAGATTCTGCTTGCAGAACTTTTTGTAACGTTCTGCAAGCATACCGCCCCAGTGTGAAAGCACTCAGGCTTTCACACTGGGATGGATGGGGGGGTGTTTTTACAGGCGCTATAAGGGCGCTATTTTTAGCCCAAAAGCTCCTGAAAAATGCCTCCGTGTGAAAGGGGCCTAATGGTATAAGATCTTGTTTACACAGGTGTTAACAATCAAAACCTTGTCCAGCACTTCTCAACTGCTAGCAGTGTCAGCATATTTGGCAAATGTTTACAGTGTGTTAATATAGCATTTGGCACGTGTCATAAAATCATTGGCCTGTATTCAAAATCGAAAGTGGGCCTTAGACAGCAAGAAAAATAATAATGCGGCACGCTTAGTGCGTTGTGGCAAAAAGTGGGTGTGGTTTAAATGATGCAAAATATTGGGTATGGCTTAAAGGAGGTGTGGTTAAATAGAGTCTGAGATGACTAGCATATTGCAGAATGTGGTAATGTTAACTAGGGAATGTACAGTGTGGAGTGTATGGAGGTGGGTAGTATGTGCAGGAGAGGAATGCGTAGTGTATGGTGGTGGGTATTATGTGCAGGAGAAAAGTGTGGAGTGTACGGCGATGAGCAGTATGTGCAGGAGAGGAGTGTGGAGTATATGGTGGTGGGTAGTATGTGTAGGAGAATAGTGTTGAGTGTATGCCGGTGGGTTGTATGTGCAGGAGAGGAGTTAGGAGTGTATGGCGGTGGGTAATATGTGCAGTAGAAGAGTGTGGAGTGTATGGCAGTGGATAGTATGTGCAGGAAAAGAGTGTGGAGTGTATGCTGGTAGGTAGTATTTGCAGAAGAGGAGTGTGGAATGTATGGTGGTGTGTAGCATGTGTAGGGAGAGGAGTGCAGAGTATATGGTGGTGAGTAGTATGTGCATGAGAAGAGTGTGGAGTATATGGTGGTGGGCAGTACTTGTGGGAGAGGGGTGCAGAGTGTATGGTGGTGGGTGGTATATGTAGGAGAGGAGTGTGGAGTGTATGGCGGTGGGTAGTACGTGTAGGAGAGGGGTGTGGAGTGTATAGCAGTGGGTGGTATGTGCAGGGAGAGGAGTGCAGAGTATATGGCGGTGAGTAATATGTGCAGGAGAGGAGTGCGGAGTGTATAGAGGTGGATAGTATGTGCAGGAGAAGCATGCAGAGTGTATGGTGGTGGGTAGTATATGCAGAAGAGGCTAGTGGAGTGTATGGCGGTAGGTAGTATGTGCAGGATGGTGGCAATGGACAATCAGTAGTTCTTTATTATTATTTTTTTTTTTACAATTTTATTTTTTATTTATTTTCTTTTCTTTACAATTAAATTTTTTTCAGCTTTCAAAATGCTTTTTGGGGGCCAGTGGATGGTGTCAGTAGAGCAGTGAATGGTGACAGTAGAGCAATAGACAATGTCAATTTTTTTTATATTTATTATTTTATAGTCTATTATTTTTTACCATTTTATTTTTGTATCATCTTTTCCTCAAAGAATTTGGGGGGGGGGGGGGGGGGGTTTTGCAATGGACAATGACAGTAGGGCAGTGGATGGTGTCAGTAAAGCAGTGGATGGTGTCAGTTGATTTTTATTTTTATTATTTTATTTTTTACAATTTTATTATTTTTATTTATTTCTACAATTGTTTTTTTTTTTCTTTTTTCAATGCTTTGTGGGGTGAGGCAGTGGACGATGTCAGTAGGGGAATGGATGGTGTCAGTAGTTTTTTGTTTTTATTTTTTTCTGCTATTATTCTTAACAATGTATTTTTTCGAAATCATTTTTTGCTTCGGGTGGGGGGAGGTGTTTCAGTAGAGCAGTGGACAGTGTCAGTAGTTTTTTATTTTAGTTTATTTTTTACAAATGTATTCATTTATTTTTACAGTTTATTTTTTTTCTCAATTCTTTTTTTTTTTGGGGGGGGGGGGGGTTGGGGCAGTGGATTGTATCAGTAGGGCAGTGGACGGTAATAGTAGTTTTTGATTTTTATTTTATAATTTAATTTTCTACAATTTAATTTTTTGTTATTTTTTCACAATGCTTTTTTTTTGGGGGTAGTGGACAGTGTAAGTAGTTTTTTTATTTTGTCTTTTTTATTATTTTTTTACAATTCTATATATTTTTTTTACAAAGTATTTTTTAAACAATTATTACAATTGTTTTTATTATTATTAGCCTGTTGGAGGGGCTTTGGTGAGATATCAGTGGTCTAAACAAATCCCTGACATCACCCCTTTGAGACAGAGAAAGATACTGAGGACACAGATTCCCTAGCCCCTTTCTCTGCAGCTTCAACTGCACTGAAGATGAAAAGGTGACAGATGCTTCTCCCCATTCATAAACTGAAACATCGCAAATACAGCCATGAATGGACAAATTCAGTGATCAGTGACTCTGCTCATTCAGAAAAGGAAGGGGCCAGTAAATGACACATTTACCGGCCTCTTCCTCCGCTCTCCATCCTGACAGATAGGAGGCGAGGTGGGGGGCGAGGAGCACAGAGGGGGGCCGGAGGAACACACAGGGGATCTGGAAGAACTCACAGCGAGGTCGGAAGAGCAAACAGGGAGGCCCAGAGAGGAAGGAAAATCCGATGGACGGTCGGGGGTGATTGGTGGGGGAAAGTTACGTACAAGCACAGATTTCCCTGTATAGATTTCAATGAAGCAGCTGAAAGCTGTGGGAGGGAGAGGAGGAGAAGTGGCTTTTAGCTGCTTCTTTTAAAACCATATAGGGAGATTGGTGCGTGTAAGTGCCCCCACCGCCGCACCGATCATCTCCGAATGTAAAATTTCATCATCGATGGGTGCAAGATGGGTCAGACCACAGTGCCCCCCCTCAAATACACAGGAACAGGCTAATTCAGAAGAAGACCAGTTAGACTCTATCTGCAGGGAAGATACCTCACAGAGGGAACATATATCCCCAACAATGTTAAAACAATTTGAAAAGATGTTGCAAAAAGCCTTAAAGGGCACCTCTGACCACATAACTACTAGCCTCACTAAAGAAATCAAGGAGCTGGGCCATCGCTTGTCAGAGCTTGAAACATGTGTAGATGACATGGAAAGCTATACTTTGAACTATACAGCAGAAATTGAAAACCTCAAAGAAAATTTAATGTTGCAGACCCGTTTGGAAGACTATGAAAACAGGGCAAGACATTCTAATTTACACATAAGAGGTATTCCTGAATCTGTGATAGATTTACAAGCCACTATGTTGGCATTATTTCAGGAATTACAACCGGCCATTCCAGTTGAAAGGCTTGAAAAGGACAGAGTTCATAGAGCTTTGACTCCAAAAAAAACCTGATGGCCCACCTCGCCATTGCTAAATTTCATTATTATTGTATGAAGGAACAGCTTCTGGTTGCAGCAAGAGGGAAAGAGTCTCTGATCTTTCAAGGACATAATTATCACCTTTTTGCTGACTTGTCCAAGCTCACCATCAACAAATGATGGGCCCTGAAACCTCTGCTTCAAATATTACAACAAAACCAAATAACACATCAATGGGGATTTCCCTTCTCGATACGGTTCTCATATTGAGGTTCCAAATATACTTGTCGATCTGCGAATGAACTACAAAAAACCTTCAAGCATACACCTGATGGACACACTACAGAACTCAGAAAACTCACACAGTAGATCTGTATCGTCTCCTGCTTGCAAATTGTCTACCCCATCAGGAAAGAATGAAAATCAAAGCTCAAATAAAAGAGGTCGCTTTAGATCTCCAGCTCCAGTGCCAGATCCTGTTGACTCAATGGATTGATAGTTTCATTAGATTGAGGTTCTTTTCCCCAATGGTTGGTAGAATTTGCCAACCCATATCGGTTGTCAATCTTCTGACTTCAATAAGGCTCTCACCTTAGACACAAGTTCTTTAAAAAAATATATATTTTTTTTATTTCATTTTTTTGATCTATAAGATATGAAAAATGAATAACTGTTTTTGATTTCAAATATTTATATCTTAAGAAATTGTTTATTTCAGTTTCAACGTGAAAGAGGCAGTTGTGAAGATTGTTCACTTTATCTTACATCAACATATTTTCTTGATTTTTTTTTTTTTTAAAGAATCTATATTTAACATTCACAATGCTATTGTTTTTTCAAATTTGATAGTTTATTTTATATTAGCTTGGATTCCTCCTCAATAATCCCACTTTGGATTACTAAGATTTACAGTTCTAGGTTGGGCTAACATATTTGTGTCTTATTAATATCTTCTGTAATGTAATAGATAATGGATTTCCTCATCCTCTGGGATAGGTCTCTGCATTCCCCATTTGCTACTCTCAGTTAGCTCATCATTGTAGTGGGCAACTGACCATGGCTAAGGTATCCTTGGGGGAAGATTTTCTCACCCCCCAACAAATGAGTTATATGGATATATACGTTTTATCTAATGCATTTGATATTTAGGATCCTTACTTCCCTTATGACCTTGTCCTTTTCATTCTTTTTATCTCTTTCTATCATCCTTTCCCTGAAGGTAGGTTCTCCTAAATATTGCTCTGGACTACCAGATACTAGATTCTAAAGTTACATCCCCATAGCTCTTTTAAAAATATTATCCCTGAATGTACAGGGATTCAATATCCCACAAAAACGTACCAAAGCCTTCCGCTCTTTTTGTGCTAGGAAGGCACATATTTTATGCCTTCAAGAAACATATTTTACAACTCAGGCCACATCTAAATTTGTTAGTGCACTATATATGCAAGTATATACAGCCTCCTCTTCAATTAAACAGCGTAGGGTACTTGTTACTTTTCATTGAAGTATGCCTTTTACAGACTTAAAAGAAATTAAGGACCCAGAGGGTAGATACTTGATCTTTACAGGACACCTATCGGATTCTGCTGTTACAATAGTGTCATATTATGCCCTGTATGATTGGGGTGATCAGACTCAAGCGGTAGGTGCGTTTTCAATGAGTGCGCCAGTCCAAAACTGTATTTTTTAAGGACATGGTAGCCCACTTTTATTAAACAGAACGGAAAAGTTCACAAAGAGATCAGTAGCCCATGCAGGGGGTTCCACCATTACTGTGACTTGCACAATCAGAATACATCAGCCTCCTGGCTTACTCTCTTGCCACACGGCTGCTTCAGGCCTCCAGCCTAGGCCTTAGGTCTGCTTCTCAGACAAAAAGAGTTCCTTAGAGTCAAGCTCTCTCCTTAGCTTACTCACGATCAGCTCCTGCAGACATGCACACTCTGGCTGCCCCCATGCAGCCTCTGACTCCTGCAGAGAATGGGAGTCCACATGACTGTACCAGCCCACATGACTGTGCCAGCCATTAGCTGCATAGGCCCAACTCTTTTTCCGGGTATGTTTCCACCACCACTTCTTCCTGAACCGTGGGCTCCCACTAATCTCTCTACTATCCCATACCATACCCAATACCAATTTTTATCAACATTGCTTAACATCACCTGTACCACCTGCATCCATTGATTGGTACTACACAGTACCAGGCTGCCCATCTGCGGTGGATACATGCAGGTGTACAGCAAAAAGGTTTTCATCAATTCCAACAACATCTTAGTTATTTCTAAACACCCCACATCTAAACATAGAACTTTAGGGACTTTTCCTGCATTAGTGACCTGGAGGGGCTCATTTGCTAAGGGTCGAGAGGCCGAAACACTTAATGAGACCGCCACCTCAGAGGTAACTGACACAACTTGCGGCTCCCCTTGAGCACAGCAAAACGTAAGTGTCACACTCATCCTCTCATTATTAGCAACACTGAGTCTTTCCAAGTCCTTATCCATTACACTGTCATTCTGACTCTCAATATTACTCATCTGTTTTGCTGTGGACAGAACCTCTGCCATGTACGAGTCCTTATCTGATCCTTCCTACTGGAGGGGTTTAACTTCTGCAACAGCCAATGCACCTGTGACTATTGCCTCTGCAGTCTCTCCATTGGTCACAGCAGCAATAGTGTCCACCTCTCTATTACACAACATAGCCTGGTGTGGCATAGTTTGTTAAATATTGCGAGTACCTCCCTGAGCCACCCCTCCCAGTCTATTCTGTCTGTGCTCCAGTCACCAGCACTCCATAGCACTGCTCCATCTGCCCAAGGAGACACAAATGGACAGAGTGGTTTGGCAGCAGATATTCTGCACCAGCCAGTGTCAACCACATCAGATTGTGATAATTCATGCTCCCTCATTTGAGAAGTTTTCCCATTACATTCCATCTGAGCAGTATCAGAGCTGTCCTGGACCACCGCCAGCTCCAACACAGGGAGTCCTTGTGAGATTTCCAGGGACAACTCTGCGACACTGCCTGTGGTTGCCATGGGAGACATAAAACCATCAACATTGTCAGTAATACACCTTTCAACATCATCATTATCCACATTCCTGCCTTGTATAGGTTGCGTTAGTACATTACTTTTCACCTCATGTGAAACACACTTGTCAGTCGGGGTGGCGACACAGTTGTCCTGGGAAACTCCAAACTCAGACACCATGAGCTCCTGTGTGGTCTCCAGGGACACCTCCGTTGCACCTGTCATGGTTGCTAGGGGCAATGGCACACATTTCTCAGTGGTCACCCCTGACATATCTGGTACCATTCCAGTTGGCAGGTGATGAACACTTTAATTGAGGGCGTGGTCCCCTCTTAGCTGTGCTCTCACAGGCTAATGCCCCCACATGGACACGGGGCAACATTGTAGCCTTCTTGGACTCTCCAACATCCCATGCAGGCCGAACAGGTTTCCTGTTGCCAGGGATAACAGCAGATTCACACATATGGTCAGACCCCTTGTAGGATGCTTGATACTGTGCCCTTTTATCTGGGCGGACCACTTCACACAAGTAGCCATAATGTGAAACCACTGGTTTCTTGCTGTCTCTATCACCCCCTGCAGGCTGAACCAAATTTTCTCCATGGTTGCCAGGGGTAACAGCAAACACTTTTGCACAACTATCTTCACTCAAGATTTGAGCCACATCTCTGCTGTAGCACCTCCTTTCTGCAAACAGACTTTCTCCGGTTGCTATGGGAGACCACATTCTCTCCACTGAATTTTTCCAGCGCTCTAGATTGGATTGCTTCTAGGTAATTGACGTAGTCATCTCGGTTATGACCCATGCAGCGGTACACCCCTTGGTACTTCTCTGTCAGAAAAGGCTGCACCAATTCAACCCAGCGACCTCTGGGCCACCCTCTGTAGGAAACAATCATCACAAGCGCATACAAAAATTCCTTCACATGTTCAGAAGGCAACATAGGCCGTATGAAGTCAGCAGCACAAATTTCTCCTTTGTTGCCACGGGCAATCACACCCATCTGCTCACTCCTTGCACTGAGTGAAGGCTTGCTTTCCTTTTCCCTTTGCTCCAGTGTGGCCAAATACTCACTGTTTTTGGTATGCGAGGGTCTGGAATTCTTTTATCTCTGCCCAAAGCGATACCTCCATCGCATGTAAGATTGGGGTGATCAGACTCAAGCGGTAGGTGTGTTTTCAATGAGTGCGCCAGTCCAAAACTGTATTTTTTAAGAGCATGGTAGCCTACTTTTAACTAAAGAATGGAAAAGTTCACAAAGACATCAGTAGCCCACGCAGGGGGTTCCACCATTACTGTGACTTGCACAATCAGAATACATCAACCTCCTGGCTTACTCTCTTGCCACACGGCTGCTTCAGGCCTCCAGCCTAGGCCTTAGGTCCGCTTCTCAGACAAAAAGAGTTCCTTAGAGTCAAGCTCTCTCCTAGCTTTTTCACGATCAGCTTCTTGCTGTTCTGTCACAGGCTAAGTCTGCCTCCTGCAGACATTCACACTCTGGCTGCCCCCATGCAGCCTCTGACTCCTGTAGAGGAATGGGAGTCCACATGACTCCCATGCTCAGACCTCCTGTCTGTTGGGTGGGGCCCTGAGCCATAGTCAGGTCACAACTAAACAGCTGTGCAATCAGCGTGCCTGTCTCTACAAAATCTGATGTAAACCAGTAATCTGCCAGGTAGCACAGGGTCCCACCGCCACAGCCCCTAACAAAAGACCCACATCATTCCTTACACATCTCTTCCAGGTGGTGGAAGCACACAAAATAGGTACAGCAATTATCTTTGGAGACTCAAACCAGATCCTTTTGCCCTTAGACAAATCCCCAATACACCAATCGAACACTTCTAATAAACACTCCTTTTCTCAACTTATTGCAAAACATCATTGGCAGACTCTTGGAGGGAAACAAATCCAACCAAATAACAATATACAGATTACTCATATCCACACAATTCATTCTCACAAATTGATCATGTGTTTTTAACCATAGGCATGGCTCCTGAAATTCTGGCATCTAAGATTATACCGGTCACATGGTCAGATCATAATGCAGTCTATACGGTCATAGCCTATATGATTCCTAAAGCACATGATCCCACATGGTATCTCAAAGACTCTCTATTTAAAAATTAAAATAATAAATTAGATATTGAACTTGGTCTTAAGGAATATTTAATGCATAATTCCACTTCTGATATATCCCCACTTACCCTATGGGAGGCACAAAAGCCAGTCCTTTGTGGAAAATGCTTAAGACAAGCTGTCCTTTTTAATAGAGAGAGTAAAACCCTTTGCAGTAAACTAGAAGCAGACTTTAACGCATGTCATATGGCGTTTCAAAATAACGCCTCTCGAGAATTAAAACTTAGGCTGGACAAAGCCAAACTGGAGTTTGATCTATCTCTAACTGAGTCAGATGAAAAACTCTTAAAAGATCATGTCATAATTATTACATTAAAGCAAATAAACAACACTCTATTGGCTGTACACTTAAATCATTCCAAAAACCTTTTAAACCAATACGCCTTAAGATATCCAGAGATGTATATTCTAATGATCCACTGAAGATACTCCAAAAGTTTACATTACACTAAGCTGAATTGTGTTCACCTGAAAGTGAGCTGGATACCTCTAAGGAAAATTATTTCTTCTCCCATGTCTCTCTTCCCTCATTATCTCAAAAACAACTAGAATTGCTCGAAGATCAGATCTCAGCTAATCAAGTGCCATTAAAACGCTGAAACTAAAAAAGAGACCTGGTCCAGATGGATTCTCCGCTCTATATTTTGCTACTTTTGCGGAACCTTTATCTCCTGTTTTAGCCAATGCTTTCAATTCTCTTCTCAAGGTCATTCTTTTAGACAAGAAACTTTGACTGCGATCATATGCATGTTTCCCAAACCTCACAATGATGATACAATTTGATTGAATTATCGTCCTACTTCTTTGTTGAACTTGGACATCAAGATTTTAGCCAAAGTTCTTGCTACTAGGTTGAACAGATTCATAGGAAGTCTTATACACCATGACCAAGTGATGCCTGTTCGACAAGCCAGTGACAATATTCGATGAGCGGTTCTTTTATCTTACATTGCTAAAACATGTTGCATCCCATCCTGTTTTCTCTCATTAGACATTAAAGAAACATTTCACTCTATATCCTGGTCTTGCGTGCATTTTTCTTTGCAGAAATGGGGCTTTGGTCCTCACTTCCTACAATGGATCTCTGCTTTATACAACCAGCCTAAGGCATATAATAAATATGCGGGTTATAAATCAGATGTATTCAATGTGGGAAGGGATACAAGACAAGGGTGCCCTCTCTCTCCTTTTATATTTGCCCTGTTTATTAAACCATTGGCCCAGAGAATCAGGACTGAACCTTCTATCACAGGTATAGAACTAGGCGGGTATCATCACGAATTATGTTCGCAGATGATATTCTTCTATTCTTATCTTTCCCACAGATCACTGCCCCCAATCGTCTGAATATTCTAAATAGGTTTTCATCTATTTATGGTCTTAAAGATAATTTTCAAAAATCAATGGCATTGAACATTTGACTATCTGATGAGGAAATCAATACTGCAAAAGGAGGCATTTCCTTTCAAATGGGCTACACACAGTCTCCCTTATTTAGGTATCCAGCTCACCGCAAACCCCACAAATCTATTTTCCACCAATTCCCAGCCCTATTGAAACAAACCACGAGTTTACTGTCAAGATGGTCATCCATCCCACTTTCCTGGTTCTGGAAAATCTATCTATTCAGTGTCCTTCCAATATCCATTCCGGCTTACTTCTTAAGAATTATACAACAAAACCGATTAAATTCACCTGGGGAGAGATTAAACCAAGATTGCCTGAAGAAACCCTATATCTCCCCAAACAACGGGGTGGTTTGGGTTTTCCTAATTTTATGACATACTATAAGGCTGCTCAATTGGCACAATTGTCAAAATATAAAGCTACTACAGAAACCCATTTTTAGGTTGCAATAGAAGCAGTAGACTGTAACCCATTTTCGATGTCAACTATACTGTGGTTAAATTCATTGGATCGTAAGACCCTTTTCAATCCATTTATTAAACATTCATTATCATTATTTGATATACATAGAACTGCATACGATTTACAATCTCTACATAACCCACTCCTCTCATTCCACAGAAATCTGGCCTTTTTATCCAGCATGGATCTCTCCTCAGTAGAGTTGAGCGAACACCTGGACGTTCGGGTTCTGCTGGTCCGTCCGAACTTCGGGACAAAGTCCGGGTCCGGGTCCGGACGGAACCCGAACGATCGCACGGAGCCTGAAACAGGGCTTCAAGCCTGCCTGGTCGTCTTGGGCTTGCAGGTCCACAAGCGAGTTGAGATGACTCCTCTCTAGGTACGACCTATTTTTCCGGTCTAAAGACACCTTACTCTCCTCACCCAATACATCTCTAACATTTAGCATACGTCAAGATACATATAGTTTATTACTATTACTTACAAATTATTTACCTAACTTTTCCCAGAATGCTAGGTTACTTAAATTGGTGTCATATCAACTGTAGCTTTTACCCAATGTCAGATGACGAAGATAACGTTGGATTTTTACCCAAAGACATCATCGAAATATAAAACTGTTAACACGGTTAA
>BLSH010334420.1:96752-111612 GCA_018402905.1 Glandirana rugosa | reverse complement strand
AGGCTGTGTAAAAGTGTCACACATGTGGTATCGCCATACTCGGGAGGAGTAGTAGAATGTATTTTGGGGTGTAATTTGTGGTATGAATATGCTGGATGTGAGAAATAACCTGTTAAAGCGGAGTTCCACCCTAAAGTGGAACTCCCGCTGGTTGGATTCCTCCCCCCCTCAGGTGTCACATTTGGCACCTTTCGGAGGGGAGGGGGAAGAGGACACCTGTCTTTAGACAGGTGTCCTTTTCCACACTTCCGGGAGTTCTGGCCGGCGGACGCGGCAGATGACGTCAGAAGCCGGCTCCCTCCTCCCTGCTCGCTCTGCTACTGGCCGCCTGGCCAGTAGCAGAGCGTGGCAGAGCTCGCGCATGCGCGGTAAGGTGCCCGGCGTGAAGCTGTACTGCTTACACGTCCGGGTTCCCTTACCCGCGATGGAGGCGGCTGCACCCGTCCCCCGATCCGAAGATCGGCGGCGGGTGCCGACATCGCTGGAGTCCAGGACAGGTAAGTGTCCTAATATTAAATGTCAGCAGCTACTGTATGTGTAGCTGCTGACTTTTAATTTTTTTTTTTAGCCCGGACCTCCGCTTTAACATATGACAATTTTGGGGAAAAAAAAAAAATAAATAAAAAATTCATTTTGCAAAGAATTGTGGGAAAAAATTACAACTTCAAAAAATTCACCATGCCTCTTACTAAATACCTTGGAATGTCTACTTTCCAAAAAGGGGTCATTTGGGGGGTATTTGTACTTTCCTGGCTTGTTAGGGTCTCGGGACATGAGATAGGCCGTCAGTAAATCAAGTGTGATCATTGGCACCATAGCTTGCAGACTCTATAACTTTCACAAAGACCAAATAATATACACTATTTTTTTTTTTTTTTACCAAAGATAGGTAGAAGTATAAATTTTGGCCAAAATTTATGAAGAAAAATTACTAATTTGCAAAATTTTATAACAGAAACGAAGAAAAATTCATTTTTTTACAAAATTTTCGGTCTTTTTTTAATTATAGCGCAAAAAATAAAAAACCCAGGGATGATTAAATACCACCAAAAGAAAGCTCTATTTGTGTGAAAAAAAGGACGCAAATTTTATTTGGGTGCAGTGTTGCATGACTGAGTAATTGTCATTCAAAGTGTGAGAGCGCTGAAAGCTGAAAATTGGTCTGGTTGTTAAGGGGGTTTAAGTGCCCAGTTGTCAAGTGGTTAATAATCTATGGAAACCATGGATTATACACTGTCTACCACCAGACTTCAAAGATCAAGTACTTTTATTATGGTAGATGATGTTTTAATGTGTAGTTACACCTCTACTCTCTGGGAGAAACCTTACCTTTGTGGATTCTATATTTCTACTTCTTTCTATTTTCTATCTTTCCCTTTCTTTCTGTAAGCCTTTCCCCCTCCTTCTCTTTTACCCATGCTACCTTTACAAGCAGGTAACCTCCACTATATCATGTTGGCATACCATACTACGAATGATGTAAATAGACTCCGAATCTGTAGTAGATTAAATATAAAGTTATATTATTGGAAAAGCATCAGTTGTACAATCGACTTAAAAGAATTCTATTCATATATGGTAGACTCTTGTTTAGATTGAAAATGATTAACTCACTGCATGGTTCTATTTTGGCTTAATTTCTACCCAAACAGTTTTCTTCAATGAAATGTCATATTTGACTAGTAACATACTTCCCTGTAATATCTTAATAAGATAATTATTTTTTTTTTATACTACATTTAATGCTTTCTGTTAATCTTTAATAAAATACTTGAACGAGAAGAAAATATTCTCGAGGAGGGTAGAATATCTAATTAGCGCATGCAAACACTTGTCAGATATTACAGGTTCACTCAATAGACTTTTTTGATTATCGAAACCTACAAAATTGTGCATGCAGCATTGTTTTTAGAGGAAAGCAACACAGTTGCCACAAAATTAAAAGCAGCAGGAGGCATTTGGTGAGCATTCTTACAGCTGGAAAACTGTTAGTAAAATGCCTTCTTCTGAAGTCCATGTAAATTAGGCCTTAGTGATACTAAACACACACTGGGCACTGTTTAACCAGTTCCCGACCGCGCGCCGTGTTTTCACGACGATCTGCAATCAGACTCTAGGGGGCGCACGCGGCCACAGGGAAAGAACGGGGAACCGCCGATGTAAACACGGCGGTTCCCCGCTCTGTTAGTAAGGGCATGGGTGATCTACTGATCCCTGTCACTGGGATCAGTTAGATCTCTCATGCCCATGTTAGCCCAACCCCCCCACAGTAAGAACACGCCCAGGGAACACACTTAACCCCTAGCCCCCCCCCAGGTTAACCCCTTCACTGCCAATGACATTTATACAGTAATCAGTGGACATTTAAATTTCTGATCGCTAATTAAATGTCATTGGTCCCAAAAAAGTGTCAAAAATGTCCGACATGTCCGCTGAAATATCGCATTACCGATAAAAATCGCAGATCGCCGCCATTACTAGTAAAAAATAAAAAATAAATAAAAACCCCAGGAATTAATTCTCACCATCCGTAAACGCGGCCACTTTTGCGCAAACCAATCAATAAACGCAGATTGCGATTTTTTTAATCACAAATATGAGGAATTATATAAATCGACCAAAAACGGTGAAAAAAAATGTTTTTTTATATATTTTTTTTTGGATTTGAATTTTAGCAAAAAGTAAGAAATTTGGGTTTTTTTGCAAAATGGTCGCTCTTCTTTTGTTTATAGCGGTGATCAGAAATGACGCAGAGGCGATCAAATATGACCAAAAGAAAGCTCTATTTGTGGGAAAAAAAGGACGCAAATTTTGTTTGGGTGCAACGTCGCACGACCGCGCAATTGTCAGTTAAAGTGACGCAGCGCCGAATCGCAAAAAGTACTCTGGTCCTAAAGCTGGAAAACCTTCCGGTTGGTAGGTGGTTAACTTACATTATCCCTTCTCTTTCTGTATGTCGATGATGACACTGTCATTTTTTTTATTAAAAAATTGATATACAGCTGTTACTTGACCCAGCTCTTTCCCAGCCTGTCTGTAGGGAAACAGTGGCAGGAGGAGCTGCTAGACCCCCGCTACTGGTCACATGCTCAAAAAAAAAACAGCCTTTGGAATACAGAGTAAAAAGAAATAAATAATATCAATAAATTGATTTAAATCATCATACAAATATATTTGAAATAAAATCTTTATTATTACTTTTTTTCAATAACATGGTGTGGGTGGAATTCTGCCAGTCACAGGCTGTGTGATGCCCCTCCAGCCTTTGTCTTAGCATAAGAGGGAGGTGAAGCTTTCATCAATCTAAATGTAATATCCTGCCCCCATTGTGTTTAGCTGGTTAGTTAGCATGGAGGAGGACGGAGGAATGGGCTGTCATTTACCACTGTGTATACACCCACGTGTGACACTATAGTCACATGGGCTGCTCAGATGTAATAGGAAGGAAATGCTCAGCATAGAAACTCACTGACAACTGAGCATGTGCAGAGTTGCCAACACTGCTCTGAAATATGTCCAACTGCACTGGGGACATGAATCAGGAGGTGGAGATAGAGAGCAGCAGGAACAGGTTTTCTGCAGAATACAGAAAATGAATTCCATAGTGACTGAGTATGAACAGCATGTAATACACCATTTATTGTTTCGTTTTTTATAATGGGGTTTAGTGACACTTTAAAACTAAGTCCTTAAAATGTATGAGACCCCTATGGGTAGATATTTGTTAGTTGAAGCTTCAACCTATTTATTTACCAGCCTTGGGGACAAATTCCACTGCCTCTAAACCACTCAGCGGTGTACAAAAAAGGTCCTCACTCTCCAGTAGGGATGGGCTGAACGCCCCTGGTTCGGTTCACACCAGAACATGCGAACAGGCAAAAAATTTGTGCGAACATTCGAACACCGTTAAAGTCTATGGGACCCGAACATGAAAAATCAAAAGTGCTCATTTTAAAGATTTATATGCAAGTTATTGCCCTAAAAAGGGTATGGGGACCCGGGTCCTGCCCTAGGGGACATGTATCAATGCAAAAAAAAAGTTTTTAAATAGATCGTTTTTTCAGGAGCAGTGATTTTAATATGTGCTTAAAGTGAAACTATAAAAATGAAATATTGCTTTAAACATTGTGCCTGGGAGGGTCCTTTAGTCTGCTCTCTGTGATGTTTAGAACATAGCCAGAGCAAAATGACATTTGTGAAGGAAAAATTGTCACTTATTATCGTGGCTGTAATGTATTGCCGGCTCCCGGCAATATACAAAAAAAAACACTGAAAAAATTTGCGTAGGGCTCCCCCCCCCAGTCCAAACCAGGCCTTTCGGGTCTGGTTTGTATTATAAGGGGAACCCCGTGCCAAAATAAAAAAAAAAATGACCTGGTGGCCCCCAGAAAATCCAAACCAGACCCTTTTCGAGCATGCAGACTGGCCTGCCAGGATGGGGGGGAGAGCGTGCGCCCCCCTCCTGAACCGTACCAGGCTACATGCCCTCAACATGGGGAGTATGGGTGCTTTGGGGCAGGGGGGCTCTGCCCCCCCCCACCCCAAAGCACCATGTCCTCATGTTGATGGGGACAAGAGCCTCTTCCCCCAACCCTGGGCTGTGGTTGTGGGGGTGTGCGGATGGGGGGCTTATCGGAATCTGGAAACCCCCTTTAATAAAGGGGCCCCCAGATCCCGCCCCCCTATGTCAATTAGTATCGGGTACATCGTACCCCTACTAATTCACCAAAAGTGTCAAAAAAGGAAAAAAACACAGGAGACAATTAGGGACAAGTCCTTTATTAAAAAAGAAAAATAAGTGCCCCCCGCTGTAATCCATCGTCAATCACGGCGAGCGACGGACCTGACAAAAAAATGCAACAGCTCCTCCTCCATGGGAGGGATCCTGCCGACTGAGCTCTGTTTATTGTGACACTTTATTTATATGGCAGGGCGGGGACACTCGGTGACATACGCGCATGGCCCACCCCCTCTGATGTCACATGACGTCAGAAGGGGTGGGGTCACTCACTTACATCGCCAGGTGGCCCTGCCATATAAGTAAACTGTCATAACAAACAGTGGGCAGATGGCGGGAGCCCTCCCATGGAGGAGGATCTGTGTGCGCCATCTGAGCGCAATGCATTATGGGGTGCAAAGTCGCTGCAAACGCCCCATAATGTTCTCAATTCGATGAACGGGGGAACGCCCTATGTTCGAGTCGAACGAACCGCGGGCCCATCCCTACTCACCAGCCTCCTCAGCTAACAGTAGTAATTATGCTCCATTTGCTGCATTCTCTGTGGGAATAAATAGGGTTTCCAGAAGGGAGAGTGTGAGTGACACACCCTACAAAAAGGCTAAAGTGCAAATGTACTTTAAAGCCCATGTCTAGGTTTTCTTTCTTAAATATCACCTACCACATATTTCTGTTAAAATAGAATGTTACAATACAAAGCACTATTCAACCTACCCATGTTCCATTGCTGACCTCCACATTCTTCTCTAGTGCTCTAGTGAGTTAAATGATGTCCAATGTCATTTAGCCCACTTTTGGTGAGCCTAGACTGTCATGAACACACACCCTGAGGATTCATCATCACATGTCCTAGGCTTTCAGGAAAAAGATGCAGAAAATAGCACTCATGTCATTATGAGGGAGATTTACTAAAACGGTGCACACAAAATTGGTGTGGGTGTGTATAGTAATCAACTTCCAGGTTTTATTGTAAAAGCTTAATTGAACAAGCTGAAGTAAGAAGCTAATGGGTTACTATGCACAAATTCACCAGATTCTGTGTGCACCAGTTTTAGTAAATATCCTCCTATGTGAGCACCTTTCTCTGTATCATTGAGGACCACCCACCACCAGAGAAGAGCAGAAGAGAAAGGACCCCTGGCATCAATTGACTGGCCAGAAGACTTTTGGATTTAAGATATGTATAATGGAAAAATGTCCAAATTTACTGCAAGGGGGTGGGGGTGTGAAGAGGGCAATGCCAACATGGAGTGCTGCTTTAGGTCAGCTAATATAAAGAAACAGATCTCCTGAATGTTTACCTTTATTTTTTGTGGAGCTGAGCCTCAACCACCTGCTACCTCACTGGCGTTATTGGTTCTATGTGAGACACATGCATCGATTGGCATATAGAGGTAGACAAACAATGACTCTATCTAACACACATCCTGCCCTTGGCTGCATCCAAGATGCAAAAGTGTTGGAGTCTGGTGCCCTCAATGAAATCTGTAGATGTAACTGGGTGCCCTGCTGGCTATGTGATCTTCCACCTGTTTCCCCCCTCTGTGAGTAAGGCAGAGCAGCATTGCTGCAGGCTGCATGTGTGTCTGCCCCCTACTGGTAGAGGCAGTAAGCCTGTGAGAGGTGGAGAGACTGATGACACAGCAGGTGCTCAGGTTACTGGGACATATAGTTTGCTGGAGGTGCTGCACTGTGTAAGTGAATGGACTGTGGACTACAAAATGCATTTCTGCACATTAAGGGGGAGAGACACAGAGTTTTCCCAGACTGGAGGTCTGGGCAGAGCAGTACTAGGAATGGGAGTTTGCAGATCTGGGCTGGTGGAGCCTGTGCCTTGCCCCAGGGAGACAGCGTCTGTATAGAGACTTAAATACAAGGACTGAGCCACTGAAGGGTCACTTGTCTGTGTGGGAATGGAGTAATACAGATCCACGAGTAGAGTGCTTATATCTGAGAGCTAGGACAGGGTCTCCTCTAGGCAAAACAAATGTGAGCTGATCGTTGGATAGCAGGGCTGTTGTCATTGTATCATTGGGACTGGTGAGAGGGCATTGCTGCCATTAACCTATTAGTATAGACTGAACACACAGAGACTGGCCATCTAACTAGCAGCCTTACCAGCTGCATGCAGGCTTTGCTGGGACTGTACTTACAGTATCTCACAATAGTGAGTACACCCCTCACGTTTTTGTAAATATTTTATTATATCTTTTCATATGACAACACTGAAGAATTGACAAGTTGCTGCAATGTAAAGTAGTGAGTGTACAAATTGTATAAGAGTGTAAATTTGCTGTCCCCTCAAAATAACTCACACAGCTATTAATGTCTAAACCAATGGCAAAAAAAGTGAGTACCCCCAATTGAAAATGTCCAAATTGGGCCCAATTAGCCATTTTACCTCCCTGTTGTCATGTGACTCATTAGTGTTACAAGGTCTCAGGTGTGAATGGGGAGCATGTGTGTTAAATTTGGTGTTATCGCTCTCACTCGCTCATACTGGTCACTGGAAGTTCAACATGGCACCTCATGGCAAAGAACTCTCTGAGGATCTGAAAAAAAGAATTGTTGCTCTACATAAAGATGGCCTAGGCGATAGGAAGATTGCCAAGACCCTGAAATTGAGCTGCAGCACGGTGGCCAAGACCATCCAGTGGTTTAACAGGACAGCTTCCACTCAGAACAGACCTCGCCATGGTCGACCAAAGAAGTTGAGTGCACACGCTCAGCGTCATATCCAGAGGTTGTCTTTGGAAAATAGATGTATGAGTGCTGCCAGCATTGCTGTAGAGGTTGAAAGGGTTAGGGGGTCAGCCTGTCAGTGCTCAGACCATACGCTGCAAACTGCATCAAATTGGTCTGCATGGCTGTCGTCCCAGAAGGAAGCCTCTTCTAAAGATGATGCACAAGAAAGCCCACACACAGTTTGCTGAAGACAAGCAGACTAAGGACATGGATTACTGGAAGCATGTCCTGTGGTCTGATGAGACCAATATAAACGTATTTAGTTCAGATGGTGTCAAGCGTGTGTGGCAGCAAACAGGTGAGAAATACAAAGACAAGTGTGTCTTGCCTACAGTCAAGCATGGTGGTGGGAGTGTCATGGTCTGGGGCTGCATGAGTGCTGCTGGGGAGCTACAGTTCATTGAGGGAACCATGAATGCCAACATGTACTGTAACATACTGAAACAGAGCATGATCCCCTCCCTTCAGAGATTGGGCCAGAGGGCAGTATTCCAACATGATAACCACCCCAAACACACCTCCAAGATGACCACTGCCTTGCTAAAGAAGCTGAGGGTAAAAGTGATGGCCTGGCCAAGCATGTCTCCAGACCTAAACCCTATTGAGCATCTGTGGGGCATCCTCAAATGGAAGGTGGAGGAGCGCAAGGTCTATAACATCCACCAGCTCTGTGATGTTGTCATGGAGGAGTGGCAACCTGTGAAGCTCTGGTGATCTCCATGCCCAAGAGGGTTAAGGCAGTGCTGGAAAATAATGGTGGCCACACAAAATACTGACACTTTGAGTCCAATTTGGATATTTTCACTTAGGGGTGTACTCACTTTTGTTGCCAGCGGTTTAGACATTAATGGCTGTGTGTTGAGTTATTTTGAGGGGACAGCAAGTTTACACTGTTATACTAGCTGTACACTCACTATTTTACATTGTAGCAAAGTGTAATTTCTTCAGTGTTGTCACATGAAAAGATATAATGAAATATTTACAAAAATGTGAGGGGTGTACTCAGTTTTGTGAGATACTGTATGTGCACCATCGGAAAGACTAGGCCTCAATGTTAGCCTGCAAAGGACAGTTCTCTCTGATAGCTGTTCTATAAAGACTTTACTTGTTGTCCAGGGTAGAAGATACCTCTGTAGGAAGGTCTGGGTCTTAAAGTAGCAATTCATACAGAATGCACTGTAAGCAGCACGGCTTATTGGTCGCAGAAATGTTATTGTAGAGTTGATCACCATTGTCAGTGTTGTTGTTGTCTGTGCCATTGTTTATTGTTGATTTATAGATTATCAGGTATGGAACAATTCAACCATAAGGACCTCCATTCTAACTGCTATAACCTAATGATCATACTGTTTAGTGAACTGTTGTTGACCTACTTCTTTATTTGCTCATTTATGTACATACTGCCATTTACCTCAACCCGTCACAGTACACTGAGCACATTTACCATAAACCAGTCTGGTGTTTATTTCTGGCACTGAACTGCAATCGGGTGCATTGTATCTATACTGGTGTTCCTCTAAGTGTCTACAGCAACTTTTGTGTACCCTGGTGTGTCAGAGTGGCTGAGGTTGTGCACAGAGCCAAAGCAAAAGAACAGAGAACCCAATCTATCAAACGGCTCCCGGGGGGAGGGGGGGTAGTGCTAAATAGAGATGAGGGTCTCTGCTATTAGCCGGTCTGGTTTTCTTTGACATTCTGGGGAATCAATGGGGGATATATTAAATCTGAGGCCTAATCTATTTTATTTATACTTTATTATGTTCTCTCTGATATGAAAAATGTAATGTATGAGCCCTTGTTTCCATACATATTTGATCTTAATTGTAGACTGTAGACTGGTATATATCGTATCTCAACTGTCATTATCAACTAATAATCACTAGCTTTTTTGTATGGGAGCTTAAATATAAACTTCATACAGCATAGGTGATGCCAGACAAGTAATTTTGTGATTTAAAACTAATTTAAGCTCCCAAACATTGGATTACCAATCACAAAACCAAAATTCAGTTTAAAAGTAAATCAATGGCTTTTTTAAATCTTTGTTATTTGGCTGTTTAACCTACTGAACGAAACTTTCGATGCCAGAATGCCTGTTTATTTCCAAATTGCCCAGGAGTCCCAAAATATGGGGCACTGAAGTATACAAAGTTCCTCCAGAGACTGAGTGGTTGGGCTTTGGGCCAGTCAAACCTCCCCCCTGGCTACTACATAAAGATGACAGACTTAATATCCAAAAGGGAGTTGTGGTGCGGAGATTACAACTAAGCCCTGCTCCCTTTGCATTACTTTTGGCCCATCAACTATGATGGGCAACCTTCCTGTCCAACAGTAATGCATAGGTGGCACGTTGAAGAAGGCACATTTCAGGCAGCACCTATATAGCGAACTTTCAGACTACAGTGAGTTAACCAATCCATACTTGACCCTTGAAACTTATCTTTTTGATTTTGTATTGACAAAAAAAAAGTTTGGCTCCAGTGAATTATGAATGTATTGATTTACATATGAAGTGAGCACATGCTGCATTAATATTTGCTGTACAGTACAATAATTACATTTCTTCACAAAGTCACAGCAAATATAATTCATCAAAAGGAACATGCCAGCAATTACACCTGCCATCATTTGTCACCAACATTTTAATCAGCAGCTCAAGCATGATTTCATTTTTTTTTTATTAATAACACAAAGTCACAGAAGAAGGAACAATTGCCTTCATTTTAGATTTCATCTTGCTGTCAGGAGAGGTCCATACTGTGCTTCATACACCTGCTGTTTTACTCTATTCTTTAAGAATCAAAGACTAACGTTTCAATCCTCCTCATACAGACAGTATAACAATAATGTAGTTAATTCATCACTGCCTCCGGCATAAAACAGGGAAAACAGCAACAACTACACATTTCCATCAAGATCAACCTAAGAAGTAAAAAGCACGTTTATTTAAGAAACAATTCCAGTCGATCTTTAGAAAGGAAAAAAAAACCCTATAGGCTGTCTTCACACATATGAACTGCAGTAAAGTGTGGTAAAACAAGCATTACTACAATGTATGACAATGTCTGGTAATCTGTACAGTGCCATTCAGTTAGAATGGCAACTTAACCCACAAGGACAATAGGTACAAACAGACCCACTTTGCAACACACCACATACCACAATGTGAATGCTTTACGTGGTAATGTGTATAGGTCTGTCTTTTTCTTCCATTGCCATGCATTTGCAAAAGATGTCTGTGACAGTTCTAAATAACATCCAGCACATGCCAATAGCTCAAGGCTGATGATTACATATAAGTGATATTAAAGGTAATTGTTTTTTTTTTTTGCTAAAATAAAAAAAAGTGTTATACATGCTTGCTCTCTGCAACAATACTGCACAAAACTGTCCTTTACCTCCTCTTCTGGAGTCCCCCATCAGCATTTCCCACTCATTCCTCCTTTGGCATCACAACCGGGATAGCGCTGGAGAATGCATTAACGTAAAAACCTTTTGAGTTTAGTTCCATTTTAACCTGATTATACCAGGTATGGGAAGCAATGTAGCTCACTTTGCTCAGTGGCTTCATTAGGGTTGGTGTCACCTGGTGCGGTAAACCATGGTGTCACCCACACCCCACGCTAGCCTGCCTCAGTGCTCTGTTCTGCCACTGTGGAGTGACAGCAGGCCAGGCGGTAGGGCACTGATCAAGCTAGCGCATTATTCTGATGTATATTCACATATTCATATATGTAAAACCCACTTCTTGTTATCCGAGTGTCTAGCAATATGATGTTGGTTGCATTTCCCCACTGCCTGTACACTGTGATGTTTTTCTAATAAAAATGTTTGAACCAGAAAAATAAAGCAGTGCAATTCCATTAAGTTTAGTCACACATACTGTATGTACTGTGTATGGATTTATTTATTTATTGAAGTAAGCTTTCTTCTTTAGTCAAAAGTCAACAGGATAACTTAATTTTGCATATATAGAAAAAACTCCTCCAGCCAGTCAGAACTGCATTTCAGGACTGAACTTTTCAAAGATTAACGAGTGCCAGCTGAAGGCTATCTGAACACTTCTGAAACAAGCTAAGAGCTTCCGTGGAACATTTCCAATTTTCAGGTTGGAGGACCCTGAAGATCGCCTAGGGTGCTTCCGGATGTTTCAGAAACCATCTTAAGCATCTGCCCGCCTCCGAAAGGCTTTTCCCAAAAGGTTTCCGATCCTAACTGAATGCCAGTACTATCAGTTTCGGAGTTCACTGAGCATTTCCGAAGCTGGGCAGTAGCGAGAGCCGAGTGTTTTTGCTGCTGGGCTGAGCCTCCTATACATATTAACCCCCCCTGTACATATTACCCCCCCCCTCACTGCACATATTACCCCTTCCTGTACATATTATACCCTCCTGTACATATTACCCCCCTCCCTTTACATATTACCCCCCCATGTACATATTACCCCCGCCTCATAGCTACCAACTATACCTGATTTTGAGGGACTGTCCCTGATTTGGAACAAAGTCCCTCTGTCCCTCTTTCCTTCTCATTTGTCCCTCATTTAAGTCTGATCTATATAGCTGTATATAAAATGCACTTTTTAATTTTTCAAAAAGTTTTTCCCAGTGCTAAATCTTTCATCCAGTTTTTAAATTGCTGCTTTTGTAAATTTCAAAAGCCAGTATAAAGCAAAAGTAGAGGTAAAAAAGCACTTTTGGGTTTATCTAATAATTTCTTAGTATAATCCTCCTTTAAGGGGGCGTGGCGGGGTGTGTCCTTTGCCTACACACTTTTGCCAATAGACGTCCCACGTTCCCATCTAAAAAAGTTGGGAGGTATGCCTCCTGTACATATTACCCCCCTCCCTGTACATATTACACCCTCCTGGCAGGGGTTAAAGCTGATACTGTCTTGCCTGGGCTACATACTGAGATCCCTGCATTCCAAACAGAAGCCGTAAATCAGGCTCTCTCCTCACATTCCTGAGATCCAGGGACTAATCTGCCGACCTGTCTGTCGGCTCCCCGGAGTGCACAGCAAGGACGGCAGGGCAGTAGCAAAGTCCCATAACAAGCCTCAGTAGTAGAAACAAAGTGCCGATTGCTTAGTTGCTTACCTGGGGGCAGTCACTGCACAGGAAACAGAGCAGCTGCAAGTTCAGTGCACAATCAATTGGGCCTGCAGTGACCATCCGGATCCCCCTGTGTGTAGGAGCTGAAGGACGGGGATAGAGGAAGAGCTGCCCCCGCTATACAAGGAGAGCGCTACAGTGCTACTTGATGGTGTCATCCCTGTGGTGGGTGTCACCCAGGTGCGGCCCACACCCCCATATTGACGCCACTGACTTTGCTAAGCAATGTGGTTGGACATCCCTTCACACCTTCTCCATTAATCCAACCACACTGCTGCTAGAAAGGAGATGGACAGCTCTGGTCTGTGGCAGCATGGGGCACATAAACAGCACTGGCTAATGTATCATATAGTGCCACAGCACTGTGCAAGCTTTCACTCTTATGAGTGAACAATCAGCAATGCTATGTATGACAGAGCCCGGCAGTGCTGATCGTTGTGTACATGTAAATGCAGCCGCTGAAAGACACACAGAGCTACAGTACTGAGTGAGCTGTCATTATTATGAATAAACAATCAGTACTGCGTGTTCATTGATGACAGTAAAAGATCACCCAAAATTGCAGCTCTGTATAATCTATCTGCAGCTGCTTGTAGACATCCAGGACACCGACAGATACATTACACAGAGCTGTAGCTCTGAGTGACCTGTTACTGAACAAGCAGCACTGATCAATCATTCATAAGTGTGACAGATCACTCAACTCAGAAAGGGGAAGGGGCTCTGTGTTGGCTGTACCTCCCTCCACAGGAAGGGAGGTTCCCATAATTTGGGCTTTAAAGGGAGATGGAGCTATACTCAGCATATAGAGGTGCATTTAGGGGACAATGAGGCCACCAATCAAAGAACAGGTGCCTATAAACACTGGGCCCCCTGGGGTGTTAAATAAAATGTTACACTTTTTAATAACACTACTTCTTTAATAATGTATTCATAAATACAGAGTTGTATTCATGTATATTTTTATATTTAATTGGAGGTAAGCTTGAACCATTCCCTACTCTATTCATAATCTAACCATTCCCTACTCTATCCATAATCTAAGAAATAAATATTTTGGTTATTGGTACACTTTAAAGGATAAGCTCACCTTTTATTTAAAAAATAAATAAATAAATGTACATTATTTTGCAGGTAAAAAATGTGCATTTATTATTTTTGTTACACTGCAGCCTTTAAAGCATTGCACCCACTATCAGCAGATCTGGGGTGCAATGCCAGGATTTTGCAGACTCTCAGCCAGCTGTCTGCCCATATGGGACAGTTGCTGAAGTCCAGGAAGGATCAATGAACAACAAGGGCACTCACTAGTGTCCTCACAGTTCGTTGAGAACTACAAGCCATTTGCAGCGGTGGCAGACAGTACTTGTAGTTCATTAATTTACAAATCACTGTGAATGAATGACACGGTTGTGTGGGAGAAGCCCTGCCGACTGTCGCAATGAAGGACCAAGGGGATACAGGCATGTGATTTATTGTAGCATGCCACACCCTAAAAACAGGTGTAACATGTAACAAGTTACAAAGGTAAACATATCCTTTAAATGGTATGTAAACCCTACAATGAGTGTTTCTTTTTTGGGCTCTTTTGGTCTGTTAAAGATATAGTACAGTTGAAAGTGTTTTGTATTGTCAAAAAGTGTAAAAAATACCTGTTGATCTGCCAGAAATCTTGTCAGGGTAAGGAGATGAAGGATAGTAGCATCTAACCCGGGGAATAGTCTTCAGTAGAATGTTACTAATTATGGCAAAATATACGGTTCTGTGCACTGGGGCAGCACTCCAAGAGAGAAGCAACAACTCTGGGAAAGGAAAGGTAAAAAGAAGGTGCCTCTAAGTACAGCAGTATTTAACAATTGTACTGCCAAAGGAGTAAAAACACTTACTAGACAATAGTAGTTAAAAGGCTCATCATATATGGGGGGGGGGGGGTCTAACAGTGTGTTTTTTCCTGGAGAAAGTCCAGCAGTGGGGAGCGAGGAAGATGACGGTTTCCACATTTTTTTTGTGAATGATCCGTTATCATCAATTTTCCGAGTAGTATATACTCCCCCCAGGTTGTCACACCAAAAATAACAACTTTCAGGGTAGGCGTCGTCTTCCACTTCCACTGGGTCGGCGGGTCGACACAGCTCGGTGTCCTCTCCTCTGGTCCCCTCGGTCCTTCGTCGGTGCGACACTTCTTGGTTGAAGGAGCGAGGGGTGACGACCTGAAAGAGGTCCTTTTTTGTGTGACAATCTGGGGGGGGGGGGGTATATACTAC